>OZ018320.1:188513910-188743910 GCA_963969495.1 Ceratothoa steindachneri
CCGGTTGGCTTTCTACCTAAGGTGTTGAAAGAAGTGCGCGATAAAGTGGCACGACACCTGAGCGCAAACTTCAACATGTCAATCCGGACCGAATGCGTTCCCAGAGACTGGCATGAACCGGAGGTGACTCCTATCTTCAAGAAAGGAGACCGTAGACAACCGTCGAACTATCGACCTTTCAGTCTGACTTCGATAGTCGATAAACTCATGACAATCATGATGGGGAACAAAATGACCTCGCATTTAGAGTCAAAGCTGCTACTGAGGAGTTCCCAGCATGGCTTCCGAAGGCAACGGTCATGCCTGACGAACTTTGTAGAATTTTTCCACTTCGTCTTCAGTGAGCACGATCGGAACAAGGCGGTGGATGTCGTCTACGTAGACTTTTAGAAAGCCTTTGATAAGGTACCACACCACCGCCTTCTCCGGAAAGTGCGAGCGCTTGGCATAGACGAAAAGGTAGCCGGCTGGATCGAGAACTGGCTAAGTGGCAGACGGCAACGGGTGGTGGTAAATGGACAGTCTTCTGAGTGGGTGCCCGTTACTAGCAGGGTGCCTCAAGATTCTGTCCTGGGACCACTTCTATTCATCATCTACGTCAATGACATTGACGGTGACATGGTTGCCAAGATTTCAATATGAAACGTTGCAAAGGATGGAAATACTGCCCGCCTGCAGGAAGATCTTGGGAAGATTGGGGAGCAGTCGGACACGTGGCAAATGCCTTTTAACGTGAATAAATCCAAAGTGATGCATATCGGCCCCTGAAATCCCCAATCTCAGAATATCCTTAAGGGCACTGCTATTGAATCCACTGACACTGAGAAGGACTTGGGTGTAACAATCGCTAGTGACCTTAAGTTCTCCAAACAGTGCATTGAGGCAGAGAGAAGAGCC
The DNA here is from genome assembly GCA_963969495.1 of Ceratothoa steindachneri. NCBI lineage: Eukaryota > Metazoa > Arthropoda > Malacostraca > Isopoda > Cymothoidae > Ceratothoa > Ceratothoa steindachneri. Next base: position 188,514,808 of record OZ018320.1, read on the forward strand.
CAAATGATGCTAGGCTACATAAAGCGCCAGTTTAGATATCGGAACAAGGAGATTGTACTGTGTTTGTACAACTCACTGGTCTGACTACACCTGGATTATGCCGTACAATTCTGGATTCCTTCATTTCGAAAGGATATCGCGAGATTGGAACACGTGCAAGCCAGGGCAACCAAACTGATTCCCTCTATCAGACATAAAAGTTATGAAGATAGATTAACGGAAGTAGATCTGTTCTCGTTGGAAACCCGTAGACTGCGTGGTCAGCTCATCGAAGTTTTCAAAATACCTCGAGGGTTCAACAATTTTGACTAAAGGGATATTTTCACACTTGCTGAGAGCAGAACAAGAAATTACGGCTTTAAACTTGAACCGACGCATTACAACCGTGATCTGTGTGGAAAATTTTTCACGTACAGTATCTGCGGTAGTTGGAACGCACTTCCAGTGGAAGTTGTCAACAGGGAATCTGTTGATCAGTTCAAGACAACACTAGACAGGGTCTAGAAAAGTGACGGTTTAAGGACGTAAATTATTTTAGCAGAGATGTGCCCGCTTGATTGCTAGTCCAAAGGTACCCTCATTGAATGGACCGTAATGTCTTCCAGGAACCTTTCTTCCTTGTAACTCCTTGTTACTCTCTCTTTCTCTCTCTCTCTCTCTCTCTCTCTCTCTCTCTCTCTCTCTCTCTTCCCCTCCCTCCTTCTTTCTTTTAGTCTGACATCCATCCTATGCAAACTACTCGAGGGAAATAATAGCGTACCGTATAGTGCAGCACTACTTAGAGTCGCACAACCTGATCTTGGATTCTAGCACGGATTTCGCACGAACCGTTCATGTCTCACTAATCTACCTGAATTTTTCCACTGTATTTTAAGTGAGTATGACCGTAGTCGAGCTCGGGATATCTTATACCTGTACTTTCAAAGAGCCTTCGAAAAGGTACCACATCGCAGATTGATAAATAAAGTCCGCGCCAGTGGTTTTACCGGCAGAGTAGCCGAATGGATAGAAAACTGGCTCTCGGGACGGAGGCAACGAGTAAAGATCAACGGGATAGTCTGGCGATGGACCCCAGTCAGTAGCGGAGTGTTCCAGGGCTCGTTGCTTGGGCCTTTATTGTGCTTCGTCTACATCAATAATATAGACGAAGGACCAATATGCTCGATAGCCAAGTTCGCCAACGATATCTAGAATTTTAACTTAAAAACTAACCCGTCGCGTTCTACAACAAGGAACGGGATAGCATAAAGGGTCTTCTAGTGGCTTCCGAACGCGATCAACACGGACCCACACATACGTGGCGTCACTTAATTCATTGGGTTACAAACATTTTTGGTACCGAGTGCAGGTGACCTTTAGAGGTTTGTGTGAAATCTATCTACGACATATTCTTTGCTTGTTCAGAGACGAATCTTGAATCGGCTTTGGATGAAAAAGAGGCGACCAGGGGCTTAGGGCAAAGAAGGGTCGTCCATGTGACCGCTGTAAAGGGTGAAAAACCCGAATCATTAGGCAAGAATCGGATGCCCAGAAGAACGATTGGCAGGGCCATCAACCAACCTTCTTTGCGAGCTATTATAGAGCTCTTCAAAGTCTGATGCGACCTTTCCACGATCCCTTTATTAGTAGGTTTGTACACCGTGGTTAGCAAGCGATGGAAACCAACGAGGGCCGATAATTCTTTAAAGAGTTTAGACTCAAATTGCGCTCCTCTGTCGGTGATCACGTATAAGGGAACGCCAAACCTGGATATCCAGCCGCCCAAGAAGGCTAAAGCAACCGTTGCAGCACTGATGTCTGGAATCGGTATTGGTTCAATCCACCTGGTGGCTCTGTCTATGCATAACAGCAGGTACCGGTTATGAGAGGAGTTTGACTGCCCTGGCATGGTACACGGCGGTAGTGGACTAACTATATCGATGTGAACTGTCTCAAATCTCGAAATGGGCATACTAATAGGCAGGACTGGGAACTTAGTGTGATGATATACTTTAGCAGATTGGCAGGAGAGCCATTCACGAGCCCACGAACGTATATCTCTGGCCAGATTGGGTCAGAAATACCTCGCTTTCACCAACTGAAGCGATGGCTTAATCCCTGGATGTGAAATATTATGAAGTTGTTTGAAAATATCTGATTTGCAGGGTGAAGGAACAAACGGTCGTGGGTATTTAGATGTTACCTCATACCAGAGTTGGGAATCACCGGGAAAGAGAAATGCTTTCAGTCCAGATCGATCGAGACGACTTCATTCTTGCTCTTGTGCTGCTGCCAAAGAACGGAGATCAAATGAGTCCACCTGGACCGAATTGAAATTCCAACATAAACAGTCAGCAACCACATTGTTCTCACCACGCACATAAGCTATGTCATTGACATACTCCAAGATTGCGGTCCAGTTCCGTTTTTGCAAGTAGTGGCGAGAAGAAGGCAGAGACTAGTGGCTTGTGGTCCGTGGATAAAGTCACTTGGCGACCTTTGATAATATGCCTGAAGTGAAACACAACAAGATACGCAGCCAGAAGTTCCCTGTCATAAGTAGAGTACGCTTGTTGTGTTTTACTCAACTTCCCGGAGAAGAATGCCACTGGCTGGGGAGACCCATCCACCATCTGATGGAGCGCAGCACCAACTACGAATTGGGAGCTGTCCGTTACCAATTGGTATGGAGAGTCATTGGGTAATGGGCGGCGTAACTTAACGGAGTTCGCCAGGGCCTCCTTAGTAACTTTAAATGCTTTCTGTGCAGTGTCATTCCAAACAAGATGGCGAGCATTAGGTTGAAGCCGTGCGAGTTCAGTCAGAGGAGCAGTGATCGCAGCAAAATTAGGCATCATACGTCTGTAAAAACCTAACATGCCCAAATATCGCCGAAGTTCTTTGAAATCAGTTGGTAAGGGCATTTCAGTGATCTCTAAGACCTTCCTAGATGGAAGACTTAGTCCTGCAGCTGAGACATGGTAGCCCATGAAATCGATTTCTTACTTCATGAACTCACACTTTTTCATAAAATTAGAAGGTTGTTTTCTGTCAATATTTTGAAAACTTGACCTATATGCTCTACATGCTCGTCTATATTTTCCGAAAATATTAAAATATCGTCAACATGCACAAAAACGAACGCCAAGCCTCGAAATAAATTATCCATGTGGTGTTGGAAAGTGCAACTAGCATTCTTTAGACCAAACCATAGCCCTAAAAATTCCCACAGCTCAAAGGGATTTGAGACAGTCTTCTCAATGTCCGCTGGATTCATTGGAATCTGGTGGTAGGCTCGGACTAAATCCAGGCGAGAGAAAACTTTCTTGCCATGAAAATGGTCTACCATGCTTTGATCCTTGGCAGGGGGTATCTGTCTGGTTTGGTCATCGCATTAAGGGATCGAAAGTCACCCACAACTCTATGCTCGTCTGGGGTCTTCTTCTGCACCATGCGAATGGGTGAAGATAATGAAGATTTCGACGGCCGCACCACACCTTCTTCCAACAGTCTCGAAAGTTACTTTTGCAATTTGTAGTTTCTCCAATGAAAGTGGCCTTGGGTGGGCGAAAGTTGGTGGGGCGCTACCAATCTCGATGATGTGAACAACAGAATTAGCCGGTGGTGAAGTAATTTCAACACACTTCGGGTTATATATACTCTCATATTTGTAGAGAACTGTCCTGCATTTAGGTGGGATATGCAAGAGGTCATTAATAATTAACGAGATCACTGGTTTGCTTGACTGCATCACTTTAGAAACTAGGCTAGTCTGGTTATCAATTAGGACACTACGAGCACAGTCTACTAAGAGGTTAAAATGAGCAAGAAAATCGGCTCCTAATAATGGCGATGAACGTCCATCTAAATGAACATCGCAGGGTTGGGATGCCTATTTTCAGTTGGACTTCTCCATGCGCTCTTAACTTCCCTTCATTAGCCGTCGCGATGTTAACACACGATTTACGCATCACACATAAATGCACTATATTAAATGGAACTAAGGACACGCTCGCGCTAGTGTCTGTCAGAAACTCGCACTTCCTCTCATTAATACGGGCAGCGACAGTGAGAAGAGTCGGCACGCCGGTCGTCGCATTTACAGCGGCCTGCCGATCTGGTTTTCCGAGTGGGTTGGGGAAGACTGTCTAGACGATAGCTGCATTTGAAGGTTCTCACTTCGCTTTGGCCAGCTGCACCACGGTTTACAGTACTTCGCACTCGACCCAAAGTATAAGTGTGAACGGCACACCACTGCTTTTTGATAACGACGGAAGGGGCGTAACCCAAACGGTACAACTTTTGAATAATTCTTATCACTATTATAATTATTATGCACAAACCTAGATTGATTACCTCTAGGATATACGCCGACGGGCACGGAAAGCGAATTGCACATTATTTACCGGCTGGTTGACAGCAAGAACATTTATATTGGGGAACGCACAATTATCACTAGTTTCAACTGTTTATATTATAGCACTGTGCAAGGGAAAACGGCATGAGCTCATCAGCCAGTTTCCTTAATTGGCAAGGGTTAAGTCCTTTTGCGTGGCGATTTTTTTTATTTTTAAATTTTATAGAGCTCATCTGGCAACTGCCCACTTGGGCATAAGTCGCCGAAAAACACGACAGCCTAGAACTAGGCTACTTTAAAATAAAAATATGAAAACAACAATGATATAAATTGGAAAAACTTAACAATCAGTGCAAGAGAGTGCAACCTACAAACAAAAACAACAAACAAAAAAGAACCTTAAAATAAAGGAAAGAAGCCCGGTCTAGCCCAAAAAGTCAACAAGTTCACAAGTCAATCCATCCCGAGTAAAAGGGACAGGCGGTAGCAAACCCGCCCATCCCGGTACCGGGACAGGCATCGTGCACGAAGATCACCCAGACTGGGAAATTCGAAAAGAATGTGCCGAACAGTCTGGGGGACGACGCAGGGGTCGCAATAGGGCGCAGGCGAGCGCTCCACCAAATAGCGATGCGTAACACGAGTGTGCCCGATTCGGACACGACAGAAAGCAACCTGAAGCCGCCGCGACATTGGGGGATAGGTCCATGGGAACAGTCGCGGCGCAATGGCACGCAACTTTAAGTTCCCTTCAACCGTCTCCCATCTTCTTTTCCAAGCAGTCCGAAGAGCTGCCCGTATTCCTGCAAGGTAGTCGGTGTGAGGAAGAGCGAAACGCTGGTCCGGTCACAGAGTCCTGGCAGACTCTTTAGCGCCCTCATCGGCGCGATCATTCCCCGCAATTCCTACATGTCCAGGAACCCAGCAAAAGATAATCTCGACATCTGCCCGGCTCGCCAAAACCGTGGCGTCACGGATATCGTGAACAAGGGGATGCGGAGGTTCCAATGTCCCCGAGAGCACTCAGGGCGCTTTGTAAGTCGCTATAAATCACAATCCGGTCTCCGAACCAGGCACATCACGTAATCTTCCCTACCGAGTGGTGTATTGCCACAAGCTCGGCCGTGAAGACAGACGCAGCGCCTGGCAGAGCCCCGCTGACTTTAAACAGAGGTGATATGGCGTGGAAGCCGACCCCCTCTTGGGAATTGAAGCCATCCGTATACACTGGCAGGGTTCCAGCGAGACACGAGGTGAGCTCCAAAAAGGTCGAACGCAATACTCCCGGCACCGTAAAAGCTTTGGGAGCAGAGGCGTGGTGACAAATAGCCAAATGTGGTACCCTCCAGGGTGGCGTCCTAGGCAGAACCAGGGGCGCAACCAGCCCGAGAGCTATATCTAGCTCTTGAAGGAGTTTCCTGGCCCTAAACCCAAAGGGCTTAGGGTATGACTGGCGTCTCTCGGCGGCATAAGCACCGTCGAGATCAGCTGCGGATGCAGTGAAAGCTGTTGGCGACTAGGGGAGGCGCCGTGCTCGCAAGTACAGGCGAGTGATGCACTAAACGCGGCGCAGAGCGAGTGGCATCTCCCCAGTATCGACCAACAGGCTCTCAATGGGGGAAGTGCGGAAGGTACCGGTTGCAAGGCGGAAGCCAGTGTGGTGGATCGAATTCACCTTCCGCAATAAACGCTCGGCTGCGGATGCATAAAACTCGCATCCGTTTTCGAGCTTCGAACGAACAAAGGATCGATAAAAAAGTAAGGCAGTAGCCCTATCAGCGCCCCAAGCGCTAAACGTCACGGAACGGAGAATGTCCATGGCGTGGGTACAAGAGACCCTAAGGCTGCGAATATGAGCCTCCCAGGTGAGGCGTTGGTCGAATACAAGACCGAGGAAACGGTGCAATTCCACCACATCTAGGCCGACCCCATTAAGAAACAAATCTGGGTCGGGGTGAAGCCGTGGATGGCGGCAGAAGTGCACCATTTCAATCTTGGCCAAAGACAACCCGAAACCTGTGCGCTTCGGCATAGCGAGAGACGCGGTTCAATGCCTGTTGAAGTCGACGCTCCAGAGTTGGCATCTGGGCCGTGCCAAAAGAGATCGAAAGGTCGTCCACGTAGAGTGTAGTGAGAATATCTTCCGGCAGCACCAAGGTGATGCCGTTGATGCTCAGGGCAAAGAGTGTGACACTAAGGACACTTTCCTGCGGGACACCCTCTTCCTGGTCCTTTGGGCCGGAGAGAGCTCCCCCCATCCGTACGCGGAATCGACGATCTCGCAAAAATTTAGATATAAACATTGGGAGGCGCCCCCTCGCCCCTATCGTGTGGAGAGTCTCCATGATGCCATATCGCCATGCCGTATCATAGGCCTTCTCCAGATCAAAAAACACTGTGGCGTAGTGCTGTCTACGAAGGAAAGCCTCGCAAACGGCATTTACCAGTCGGAGCAGTGCATACGACGTGGAGTGGAACTTGCGGAAGCCGCACTGTGCAGAAGACAGATGGCCTCCGCTGTCCAGTAAAAAGGCTAGTCTAACATTTACCAATTTCTCCATCAACTTGCACACGCAAGAGGTTAGAGAGATTGGGCGGAAACCGGTCGGAGTAGAAGGATCTCTCCCCGGTTTGCGAAAGGCGAGCACAGTAGCGATTCGCCTGGAATCTGGGAGAGAACCCTCCACCCAGATCCTGTTGAACAAATCTAACAGAAAGGCCATGCCTCGCTCACCCGGGTGTCGAAGCATGGCGTACGGGACATCATCCGGACCATTAGCGGTGTCCGCGCACGAAGCGAGAGCGGAGCGCAACTCACTCCCAGTAAACCTGTCGTTGAAGGGTTCTCCGCCTCTGGGAGTAAAGTCCAGCCGGTGGCCTTCCACGACATGACGACGTGTATTAAATGCTGGCGGAGCAGCATGCCAGCTAGAGAATGCGGAAAAAGCGGTCGCGAACGATTCCGCCACGGACGCGGGGTCCGAGATTGCGGTCCCATTCTCCTAAAGAACGGGAGGGGGGTCCTGCGAGAACTTGCCTCGAATCCTATTGACTCGCCTCCACACCTCTGCTAAAGGGGTCTTCCCGTTAAGTGAAGACACGTATGCCCGCCAAGAAGAGCGGCGGGCGTGCTTCGAAATATACCGGAACCTAGCCCTAGCCCGACGAAATTCAGCGACAGTGAAATCGTTCGGGCGGCGCTTATAGCGCATGTAGGCATAGCGCTTCTGTTTGAGGGCCGTCTCACACTCGGACGACCACCATGGGAGTGGTTGGCGTGCAAAACGGCCAGACGTCCTAGGAATAGTAGTCAGGCCCACGGTGATGAGGTTGCCGGAGAAGAACTCAACGGCCTCATCTACCGACCTAAACTACTCGACTAAGATAGAAAATTCAGTCATTTCCTGAAATGCAGGCCACCGCACACGTGGCAAGCACCACCGAGGTGGGCTCTCAGGCGGCAGTTGCCCTGAAAATGATATTTGAATGGGAAAGTGATCACTACCATGGAGGTCATCGCCCCCCCCCCCCCGCCTAATTAAAATCAGGCTGTGCATCCAAAGAGCACAAAGATAGGTCAAGGCAAGAAAATGAAGCGGTTCTCGGACAGTGATGCGTAAACTCATCCACGTTTAGGACACCCATCTCAAGCTCTTCGATCAGAGCGGCAAGGACTTGTCCCCTTGGATTTATTGAGTAATCTCCCCAGAGAGGATGCCTGGCGTTCAGATCTCCAGGAAAGAGATAGGGCCTTGGCAACCGTGCCACGACGCGGCGGAGTTCTCCCGCGTCGAAGTCAGCTGACGGTGGAATGTACGCAGAAATGATAGTATACCTCCTATCCAGGTGCAGCTGCAAAGCTACTGCCTAAGAGGAGTTATCTAAAGAGAAAGGAAGAACGGAGACATCATGCCGGGTGTAAGCCGCGCATCCCTTAGCCCGGCCATCCCGCGGTGGTGATGTCGCAAGACCTTTATACCTCGGGAGGGCGGGCAGGGGGTACGCGCCTAGCACGGTCTCAGGCAAAAAGATAGCTAACGGGGAACGGGACGTGCCTAGCCTCCGCAGCTCCTCCCATTTTGCCCGGAGTGCACGGTTATTCTATTAAAGGAATATGCCCCCCAAGCCTAGCTCGGAGGAGACGCAAGGGCCCTCCTCGGACTGAAGAACCTTACGGGAATGGCCGTACGCTTCCCGGGGGCAGAACCCTGGGCGCTGTTGGCCGGACAAAGTGCTGTCGCCTTTGAGGACTTATTGGTGTAGGTTGGGCTCGCCATGCGAGTCTTTTCCTCCCTCCGCCTCAAAACCGTAGGCGGGCGTTGCAGCTTCGAAGGCGGGGGGCCATCTTTTCGAGGAACCACCGTCTCCGAGCCACTCGCTGTGGACCTCGGGGCGTGGGCGAAGGAGCCGAAGCTCCTTTGTTGCTGTCCTCCTTTCGGGGTACAGCTTCAGGAACCCCGGAAGATGGCCTAGCGACCATCTTCAGGGGTGTTGCATCCTGTGAGTCTAACGACTCGGTGGAGGCGCGTGGCCGTTTCGCCTTACGGGAAACTGTCACGCTGGGAGAAGAGGGGGAAGCCCTGGTTTTAGCCGGGGCTGGTTAGGAACCCTTTTTGCCGCCAGCTTTACCAGGGGAGCGCCTGGGTTGAGTAGAGCCCGCAGAAGGGCTCCAAATGGGCGCGGAAACAACCGTGCTGGTTGGCCTGAATGGGCCAGGAGCAGAGGGTGCCTTTCTAACTATTGAGGCATATGACGTCCCAGGCAGAGCCGGGCGCGCCATGACCAAGTCCTTAGCCTCGCGGAATGAGAGTCGATCCTGGGCCTGAACGGCCAGGATTTCTTTCTCAAGGAGATATGCACCACATTGCTTCGAAGAAGCGGGGTGCGGCTCTCCGCAATTGATACATTTGCTACACACGATTTGGACTTATCTTGTGCGGCCTTGGAGTAATTTACACAAGCTTTGAGGGACCCCGACTTTACACGTCTACAAGAACGATTCGTATGGCAGAAGCGGTGACAGTAATAGCACCACCACGGCAGTGGCACGAATGCCTTCACGCAGTAGCGGTACCAACCGGCCCTGAGCTAGGATTCCCCGCCCCTTCCCATGGGAGGCTCTACCGTCTGAGGCTAAATTTCCCCCAAACAATATCTATATATATAGTTATAGTTATATCAGGAAATGTATAAAATGGCAATATTTCCTTTTCCCCTTGAGACGTAAATTCAGCAAATGCTCCATTTGAATCGTGCCCCGCTATTAACAGACCCATTAATCACGTTTACCATTAGTATAGATTTTCCCTTCATTCCAAATCATTAGCACAGATTTATCCTTCATCCCAATCATTATCATATAACTTCCTACACTCCCAAACTTAATTATCGCATAACCTTCGTTGCGGTAGAATTAATTCATCCCCAAATTATTTACATGTCACATAGTTCTAATTAATCAATAGCCCACTGTCCTATTTAATAATTGTCCACAATCATTCATCACCATTTTTTTAGTCTCTCTTATTAAGTTTTCTATTCATTGATCAGACGTTGCTTGTTTACATAAACCATATTGTCGTACTGTACAATTCTTAATTTTGTAATTTAAAGGACATAACTTACGCTCTCCCCATATTATATTCCCTCAACTTATATATATATATATATATATATATATATATATATATATATATATATATATATATATATATATATTAAAATTATTTCTAGAATAGATATATTGCTAAAACTTATAATTAATATCCCTCCTGAAGAATTGCGTTTAACCTCAAATTCATTGCCAAAGTAGTTTCTTAGTTTGGCTGGTGCCTTCTTAAACTGTCTAGACTAATTACCATCTAAGACGTTCTACTTAATATTATTATCCACATTATAAACTACACACATTTACGGCTTTAATAGCACCCCTGCATGCTGTCGAGGGTACTAAGTCCCAGAAACAAACTCACTGTGTGGTTACTTTTGACCAGCCCCTCTATATAAAAGCATTTGAAATAGTTGTTGCAGGTAGTGAAGAAAGACCCTTGTCACAAGTAGTTGTACTTTTGGGTGGTTTCCATCTCTTCATGTCCTTTATGGGAGCAATAGGCACCATAATGCGTGGAAGTGGACTGGAAGAATTGTGGGCAACCATAAATGCTGAAACTTCTGTGAGGCACATGCTGTCTGGCCATGCATACTACCGTGACCTTCGAGCTCACTTTTCTACACAGGCTGCTCTTACAAGAAATGTTATAGAAGATGATCTCAATATGAATGATGAAGAACGTAGGGCAATCTTGGAGATCTTTTACTCCTTCTTGACCCATGAAATCGATGTTGAAGTCGTTATAAACAATGAAGTCCTAAAATACATTAATGAGAAGCTGATAAGCATCATCATCCAAAAGAAGTACTTGAGTCGCACAGCATGACTTTGTTTGCAGTATCATGAACAAGTATCTCTAATTAAGTTTTTTGTGAGAGCTCAACGTACAGGACAGTGGGCATTGGCACCTCTACGAGAGATGCTTCCACATTACCATGCTGCAGGACATCTACATTATGCCAAAACAGCACAGATCTATTTGCAGTAAATGAATGAACTTTCAAGTACAATGCCAGAGAAAGAATATGAGCAACTGACCACGGATGAAGTCTTCACGGTGCGTCGTAGCAATTGAGCAGTATCTAATGAAGGGATATAAATCTTCTGGATGACTTACGCATGGCAGGGGCATTACTTAGAGCACTTTAGCCAACTGGATAAAAGCGATGCCAGCAAGTACACAAGTTTGTACAGCTGTGGAGAAATTTACTGGCGTTTCCACTGCAACAACTGAACAGCATGTTGAATTGCGAGAATCACGCCAGTTTCATGATGAGAAGCACTTACACATAATGCAAAACTGGCTACGATCTCACTCTCCATTTCAAGAAACATTTAGTGGTTTGGTATCCCTGGGAACAGGGATAATTGCTGATGATTTAGTGAACTGCGACACTGCAAAATCAATTGGCTTGAAAGAAATGCGTGATATGGATGGCAAGAAGTTCTCAGCTATACACCTGAAACGAAAGAGCACATTACGGTCAATATCAGTAATGATAAATAGACTGAAAGTTGCGAAGACTTTGTTGAAGTGAACTCTCAACAGCTATTCAGGAGAATAATATGTGTTCTGAAAGATGATGATCAAATTGCCAATTATATAACCCAATTAGCTGGCCCCTAAACCTCCTTCACTCTTCGACGACATGTTAATGAGAAAAGGAAACAATAGGCCTTCTCCAGATTGAAAAACACCGTGGCGTAGTGGTATCTAAGAAAGAAGTCCTCCTAGATGGCATTTCCAGTAGGAACAGAGCCGTCAACGTGGAGTGGAACTTGCAGAAGCCATACTGTGCAGGAGACAAGTGTGTTCCACTGTCCAGAAAAAAACCTTGTCTAACATTTATCATATTCTCTATCAGCTTACACACGCAGGAAGTTATAGAGATTAGACGGAAGGAGGTTGGGGAAAAAGTCCTATCTCCCCGGTTTGCAAAAGGCGATCACAGAAGCCATTCACCAAAAGTCTGAGAGGATACACTATGTTGAGTTACATTTGAACAAATTCACAGAAAGGCCATGCCTCACTTACCTTAGTGTCGAAGCATGGTTATGATGTTATTGCCAAATCAAAATAAATACCCGGTTAACCTTAGGAGGACTTTGGCAATTATATCATTCGAAAGAGAATGTAAAACAACATAAGCGTTTAAAATTTCGTAAGAATACACCAAAGAATTATGATTTTATTTTAAAAAAAAGTAATTCTTCGGCTAACAAGGGGGGGGACCTTGACAATTATAGCATCCGGAAGAGAATGTAAAACAACATAGGGGTTTGAAATTTAGTTAGAATGGGCCGAATAGTTATGATGTTATTGCAAAAACAAAATAGTTCATGGGATAATCTCGGGATAACTTTGGCAATCATATCATTAGAAAGAGAATCTAAAACAACATAGAGGTTTCAAATTTCGTTAGAATCTGCCGAATAGTTCCAATGTTATTACAAAAACAAAAAAAGCTAAACGGGGACCGACTGACCGACAAAGTTAGATGTAGAGGCTACTTTTTCTCGTATCACGTTTGGCCGCGAACCAACACCCATCAGGGAAGAGAGAGGTGGGGCAAGATTGTAGGGGGCACGGTCCGGTGGTCCCTGCTATCCCTTGTCCCCCTAAGGCGGTTGGCCGTATCGAACAACTTCCACCGTGAGAGGTCAATTTATGGTCGGTTTGCATGATCTCTTGGCATTCCACTGTAATATTAAAGGAGGTACTGCCGCAAATGAGGGATAGACTTCTCCAAGTGGTGGGTCTTGAGGCTCCTCTCTATTTTCTCATCTCACATTGGACATTGGCCGCCCGATGGTAAAATATGGCGTCACACTCACTAGCGAGCCATTAATTGTTAGAAAGGCACTAATCATTGCCGCCACGAAAGAGTCCGAAACAATCGCCACATAGCACCCGCTCGAGTAACGGGTGAGTCAATAGGCGCTCTCTTCTAATCAATCTTCTAATGCTCTCATAATAATTGGCTACACTTTGAAGACGGTGCCTCTTGCACTTGCAGGCAGTCGCGAGATGGTTACTTAAAGAAAAGACAGCTGTATCCTTAAAACGTTTTGGTGGAGATCGTCTCGTTGGATTTCGCATATAGTTTTGACGCTGCTAATTAATAACACAGGCCTGCGTTTGAAAAAAGATTTTCTGTTCCTGCAGATTTCTTTAGTGATTCCTAACGAATTGTTCTCCTAAATTGAAATATGACATTCATTTTGCTCAATCAGGTCTGGTTTTTGAGATACAGCGCACTACTGTTTTTAGAAAAGGGCCATTTTTGAAAAAATCTCTTATTTATATAAAAGTTATTTAATAAATTACAATTACTTGTAATAAAAATACCGACTCAATTCGACTTTCTTTTAATTAATTTTAAACTTACAGACTACTTATGAGCTTACCCAGGAGTGCAAAGAAACTATTTTCCAAGAAAAGAAGTCCTTGATGACTTCCGCTTGTGAAGCGATGTTGGTTCGTCGCGTTTAAGACACCAGCAATAGTCAGCTAACATGTTGATGTCCCAGCGTCCTTGATATCTTGTCTCCATCGTCTTTATGTCTTGGTGAAATCTTTCTCCTTGTTCCTCGCTATAATCTCCACAGTTTGCCGGAAAATAGTCAAGATGTGACTGGATAAAATGCATTTTTATCGACATGCGAGCTCCCATTTTTTCGAAGCTTTTCATAAGCTCATTTACATGTGAGATATATTCTGAGCTTCTTTTATCTCCCAGAAAACCGTCGATTACTTTACTGAACGCTCGCCAAGCTTCTTGTTCACTGGCTTCCATATTGGTGTAAAAATGCTTGTCCTTTAACAGAGTTCTAATTTGGGGACCATCAAATATGCCTGCATGGAGCTTGGCATCACTGATCTGTGGGAATTTTTGCAGTAGATACTTAAAAGCTTGGCCTTCTTTATTCAGTGCTTTGACAAAGTTCTTCATCAGGCCAAGCTTGATATAAAGAGGAGGCAGTAAAACATTTTTGGGAGGGACTAGAGGTTGAGCTACCACATTGTGACAGCCAATTTGGAATGCCTCTCAAGATGGCCAGTCTTTTTGCTTATAGTGAAGACTAGCCGCCAGGCTATCCCATAAGCACATGAAGCATGGGTATTTTGTGTAGCCTCCTTGCATCCCAAGAAGAAGGCACACAACCTGAAAGAAAACATATTGATGCATATTGATGTACATGGTTTTTAAGAACTTCTATTTTTTTGCATAGGCAATTTTCACTAAGTTTATTAGGGGTAGGGAGAAACTAATATGTGTATAATATCCTTCTGTCATTGGTATTTAGAAACAAACATTCCTTGAAATATTTAACAAGTTCAATAAAGTAAAATATATCTTACCTTGAGATCACCACATATTAACCAGTTCTGGTTAGAGTACTTGATTGTATTAATCAATACTTTCATATTTTCGTAGCTTTCTGTTAACTGAACTGAATGGCCAATAGGTACAGATGCCATTTTATTGCCAATATTTAAGAGTACTGCCTTCACCTTCTGCTAGAAGAATCAATAAAGAGCCTCCATTCACTTGGTTGGTAAGGAACGCCAAGTGCCTCAATTAAACCTTTTACATCATTGCAATACACCAAAGAGCTGCAAGAATCAACTGCAAAGAACTTTCGAAACTCTTCGTCTCTATTTCTGAACCAAAAGTATTTAGTTTCTTGAGATAGGTGGTTGCTCTCACTAAGACGGGATGCAAGAAGTTGTGCGTTCTCTTTAGAAAGACCAAGATCTCTAGTCAAGTCATTTAATTGACCTTGAGTGAGTGGTCTTGGCAAAGTAATTGTAGACGTAGGCTGATATGTCACTGAAGTGTCAGTGTCATCCACTTCTATATCTTCTATATTGTCTTGTAGCTCAGTATTTTTAGGTGGAGAAGGAACTGGAACTCCTGGACCATGTGGTTGTGGTTTAATGGCAGAAGGAACATCAGGATAGACTACAGTGTGTTTGTTCTTCTTATTGACAACTAAAAAAGAGTTTCGCATACTCAATTTACATACTTTTAATTCACTCGACCCTCGTTTCCACATTTTTATACACATTTTTCATACCAGGTAAATTTACAATTTTTAAATACAATCAATTTTTATATACAATTTAACCACAATTTTTCTACCAGCATAATACACTATTTTTATACACAGTTACAATTTTAATAGGCTACCAAAAGATTTTTATAAAAATTTCTAGATTTGTCAAGGACTATATTGTTAAAGTAATTATCTCACCTTTAAGATTTGTCATACAAAAATAGCAGTCTGTAATGTGGTCCTTGCCTTCTCTCCACACCATAGGTACACCAAATGACAAACAGTTCGTTTTGCCCTCACTCCAGCGTCTTAAGGCTATGACACAGGCTTTGCAGCACATATGTGGAGCAAAGTTTTTGTCTTGATCACCTAGCTTTATTCCAAAATATGCATTGTAAAGGAACTTTACTAACGGCGTTATAGTGCATTGCTGGTCACTAAAAGTTACCTTTCCACAAACAAAACAAAATCTATCAGGACTGTTTTTACACTTTCTATTCATTTTTATGAAATATAAGGAGTTTTGCTAATGTATTTGCCTGCACAAAAATTCACAAAGATAAATAAAGTTTTAGAAATACACTTTAAACACTGTTCATAGATGAGAAAAGTCATGGATTAAAAAACCAGCACTTAATTGGAGAGTGAGCAAGCAACACACAACCACTCGCGCTCGCGGTCAGCTAGAGACTGAGCTCTCTAACGACATTTAGGGAGCTTGGTCTGTATCTTAAAAACTAGACCTGATTGAGCAATATGAATGCTTGATTTGGATTTAGGAGACAAATTTCCTTAAGAATCACCTATGAAACCTTCAGGAACATTTCTGACGCAGACCAGTGTAATGATACTAATATTTAATATAGCCTGTTAATGTAGCTTAATAATGGCTAAATTTGAATACGGTGACTCTTGCACTTACATACAGTCTCGAGAGGGTCACTTAAAGAAAAGACAGCTGTCTCCTTAAAAAAGTATTGGTGGAGATCGCCTCGTTTGATTTCGCATATACTCGTAGTTTTGAGGTTGCTAATTAATAATGTTACTAATTTTTAATATTTGCTTTAATGTAGCCTAATAATTGGATAAAATTTGGATACGGTGACTTTTGCACTTGCAAGCAGTGTAAGATGGTCACTTAAAGAAAAGAGAGCTGTCTCCTTAAAAAGGTTTTGGCGGAGATCGCCTCGTTTGATCTCGCAGATAGTTTTGACGCTGCTAATTAATAATGATACTATTTTTTGGTGAGAGATCGCTTCGTTTGATCTCACAGATAGTTTTGACGCTGCTAATTAATAATGATACTATTTTTGGGTGAGAGATCGCTTCGTTTCATCTCGCAGATAGTTTTGACGCTGCTAATTTCTAATGATACTATTTTTTGGTGAGAGATCGCTTCGTTTGATCTCGCAGATAGTTTTGACACTGCTAATTAATAATGATACTAATTTTTAATATTTGCTTTAACGTAGCCTAATAATTGGCTAAAATTTGAATACGGTGACTCTTGCACCTGCAAACTTTCGAGAGATGGTCACTTTAAGAAAATAGAGCTGTCTCCTTGAAAAGGTTTTGGTGGAGACCGTCCCATTGGATTTCGCATATAGTTTGGTGGCTGCTAACTAATAATGATGCTAATTTTTAATATAACTTTTTACTGTAGCCAAATATTTGACTAAAATTTGAATACGGTGACTATTGCACTTGCAGGCAGTCGCGAATTGGTCACTTAAATAAAGACAGCTGTCTCATTAAAAATGTTTTGGTAGAGATCGCACGTTGGTTTTCGCATATAGTTTTTAACGCTGCTAATTAATAATGATACTAATTTTTAATATAGCCTTTTAATGTAGCCTAATAATTGGCTAAATTTGAATACGGGGACTTTTGCACTTACAGGCAGTCGCGACAGGGTCAGTTAGAGCAAAGACAGCTGTCTCCTTAAAATGTTTTGGTGGAGTTATCTTGTTGGTTTTCGCATATAGTTTTGACACTGCTAATTAATAATAATATTAATTTTTAACATAACCTTTTATTGTAGCCTACTACTTGGCCATATTTTGAATAGGGTGACTCTTGCACTTAGAGGCAGTCACGAGATGGTCACTTAAACAAAAGAAAGCTGTCTCCTTAAAAAAAGTATTGGTGGAGATCGCCTCGTTTGATTTCGCATATACTCGTAGTTTTGAGGTTGCTAATTAATAATGATATTAATTTTTAATATTTGCTTTAATGTAGCCTAATAATTGGATAAAATTTGGGTACGGTGACTTTTGCACTTGCAAGCAGTGTAAGATGGTCACTTAAAGAAAAGAGAGCTGTCTCCTTAAAAAGGTTTTGGCGGAGATCGCCTCGTTTGATCTCGCAGATAGTTTTGACGCTGCTCATTAATAATGATGCTAATTTTTAATATTTGCTTTAATGTAGCCTAATAATTGGCTAAAATTTGGATACGGTGACTTTTGCACTTGCAAGCAGTGTGAGATGGTCACTTAAAGAAAAGACAGCCGTTTCCTGAAAAATGTTTTGGTGGAGATCGTCTCGTTGGTTTTCGCATATAGTTTTGACGCTGCTAATTAATAATGATACTATAAACAAACTCGTCCGTAAGTAGTTTGAATCTGCTAGTCCTCAAACGAACAAGGACGGGCTACGTATCAGAGGGTATGAACTTTAAGCCCGTTAGATATGAGCTTCGACTTTTGTCTAAATTATTTTAAATATTTGTGAATTATTATGTTCGAACTTCCAACTGTATTTCACCAAACAATGTAAGTCCATAGTTGAGTTTAGAGGCTCCTATATACGAACTCGCAGGTGAAAATTTAGATAAGACTTCTTCGGTCATTTATGGGCAATTAAGTTTAACATTGCAATCCTTGAGTATTTATTTCTTTCATTTCTTTATTTTTATTCGATTTAATTCCTTCCCAGTTCTTCACTTTTTTTCCATCATAGGTTAGCATGATTATATGGTTTTACCAGCAGTCCTTTGTTATTAATTCATATAAGGTGAACTTGAAAGATTATATCAATGAACCCGTTTATTTATTTTAGATTATTTTATTTATAGAAGTATGGATTAATTCTTCTTACTCATACAATTGAATCGAAAATTTTTATTTTATCTAAACTAAAATTGAATCCTTATGCCCATCTCAAAAGTCATCTTTATATCATAAAATAGGTTATGTGCAGAATAATTAATAAAACAATTTTTGTCAAGTAACATAGATCTGATTAAAATCTAGTGTATTACATTTATAATTTTAAAATCAAGCCGACTAAATTTGGCCCATGAGTTATGTCCTTATAATGTGCACTGATATAGTAATATAGACAAACATTGCTAAGTTACCGCGAGGCAAAAAAGTAGCTCAAAATGTTTAATAATAACTGATAAAAAAAATGCGAAAACACCAACACTCACTTTCTCAGTTAAAAAATCCAAGCCTATTCTCCTAGCAGGTTTCAAATAAGCTCTTCCTGAAATCAAACAATTTGAACTATGAATTTACAAGGTGGTTGGCTTTTGCGTGGTCTGTCTTTAGCGAAATCTTAATTAGAAAGAATCCGGCTGATTTAAAAGGTACTCGATATCAGAAGCAATTGATGACGGTTTATTATTTGTTGGATGATATCTTGTATATGGCTTCCCGTCTTTCCCTACCAGGAATTTCTCAAAGTTCCAGTTTATGTCGCCAACTCTTTTGGGTTCGTAGTACAGACCCGATGCTTGTAAAGTCGTAGAGACGATAGGGCAGTTGGCCTGAAGTTGGGAGGAAGGTGTTAGTGAAATGCAGGAAATTGCTCATTAATTACTATATTAATGACAAAATGGGTTGTAATATTTAGTTAGACGAGGAAAGGTGTATACGGTTAGACTAGAAAAAAATATTTTAAAAATTTATAGTCGTAATATCTAAAGATCCATGATATTCCTAAAGCCCCTAGCAATATTTAGTTAATAAAATTGAACCTTATGATGAAAATGTAATTCTTGACCTTAGTTGACTGGTCATGTCATTCTTGTTCTTTTATTTTCTTTCATTGTTCCCTCGCGCTACTTTAATGAATGTTGCGTCCTGATTTTTCTAATGCAAAACGTTGTAAAACAAACTATAAATACGTGCAATACCTTCAAAAAGGTATAGAGGGGGTGTTCGTAACGTCCATTTGTGTCGATCTTCTCAAAGTATGTCGTGTTGGCAACAAAACCTCCACCAGGGCGAACATATTTTACCCCGTTTATAATTTCGTCATAGTTTGCTCCTGGTTCTTGCTGTTCATCAAAGGAAAAGAAAAAGGTCAATGCTACCTTGCGGTAGCGCAAAGAATAAAAATTTAAAGTAATACTTTCAAATCATTCATTTTATTTGTTAATTTTTTCTCATTGGTTCGCAATGGACTGTTCATACTGGTAAACAGCCTTTAATATTTGAAAAATGAAAATATTTGGCGATATTCTGTTGATACACTTAATAAAATGAACGAATTTTTTATTTAGGCCTAAATGTTATAGGTTTAGTTCTATAAATATACCTGAACACAATTTTGAACTACAGGGGTGGTGGGTGATATATCCATAACTTCTAAAAGATATAAGAAACTACTTTACAATGACACTACATGCCTACCAATCAAAAATATTATATTTCTAAACTAACATAACAAAAGGCCTAACTCCTATAATTTTGGTCTTAATACTAAATTCTCAGGAGTTCATAATTTATTTAAAAACTCATTACACATTGAAACATGCCTACGTCACTACTTACTACTTTACAAACGCAAGGAGATTAAGTTGTCAAACAATACAATACGAACCCCGCCGAATTGGTTGCACGGGAAACTGAGTGTCTCAAAAGTTTCTCCTCCAAACTCCTCCGCCAGTGAATTCATCTGAGAATAACCATCACTGGTTAAACCTCAGTAAGTTGCTGTGTTATAGATAAGTAGGACCTGAAACAAAATATTTTCATCGCAAAATACACATAACTCCTGGGTGTCTTACTCTCATTGAGCAACTTATCTGTCTGAACCACTGATATCTTTATAGTGCATGGCTTATTATCAGCTAGATAGTACTCTTCCTACAGAGATCATACTCACTCACACCTCATGTGATTTCTCTATAATCTAAAGGCCTATTTGGATAGGACATAATGGTATGCATAAGAATAGAGAGAGAGAGAGAGAGAGAGATAGATAGCGATTTTTACTATTTTGCTCACTCGTATTCCTCATTTTGAAATAACTTAATAAATAATTAAAAACTTGTAAACTTAGATAAAGGAAAAATTAATCTAACTAACCTTTCCCTTGTATCTGCTAAAGTTGACCATTTCTGTCTGGTCTAGCAGCGTAGCATTATAGCCATAAATGTCTTCCTCACCGGGAGAACACTTCACCCTAGGGTAAATTCTTGCCTCCAGAGGATCCAGTAGGATCCCCAGAAGTAATATGTATCGAAGCATGTCTCTCGCCTATTCTGAGAAAGCCGCTCAATGTCTGTATACAAGGCAGACTCCCTTTTATAAGTCAAAAGCAAGGCTGCCGTGTGATAACGTTTGCCTTCTTTGGTAATGATGACGGTGAAATTCGTTGCAATGTCATGCTTACAGTTTCAATCATTAATCATAATGACTAGACTTCTTTAATGTTTAACAGATGTTGGTAGACACCACAGACTTAACAGGTTAAGTTGTGCTTCTCTTAATAACTAGCCTTGCCTGGGCAGGAAAGCATTTGCACTGCACAATAATATGATGGCTCAAATAGTACGAGTATTTCTTATAAATTCGATGTCTTTACTTTTGATTGAGCTGCTGCAGGGGTTACAATACTTATGATGGAGTTTTCCCTTCAAAGATGATACTAGTATTGGTTGCGTAGAGAAGGAGTTATTAGACAGTGAGGCAGGGCAGTGTATTCTGTCTCTGTTCTGTGCTGCTGTTTTGTTTTTAATGTAGCCTAACAATAGTCAAAATTAATTACAGGTTCTTATGCCCTTGGTAACAGTCGCCAGATGAGCGCTATGAAAAAAAATAATAAGTTTTAAAGATTTCGAAGAATTAGACTTATGGCTATCTGTTTGAGAAGAGTGGTGTAGTTCGTCCTCCATGAGAAGGGTCATTTTGCATGGGACAGAAGGGTAGCCACATGTGAATGAAGAGGCTTTGCTTGGTCGAGAAGCTACTTGTCTCAATTTGTTCCTTAGTGATGCAATCTCAGCTACAAAGGGAGAGCCATATGAAAAAGGAGGCTGAAAAGAATATGTTGTAGCCTTTGCAGAAGTAATAGCAATAAAGAAGACAGGTTTATGATGATGCATAGATAAAAATTTTCGCCAGGCCTTTTAAAATTTTTACGGTAATTATCTCCCTCTCCACATAAAAAAGGCAGTTAGGAGAGGAAGCTTGGTTGCTACATGTCTATTTGCATAGGTGGTCAGTGGAAACGACCTCTACCTGAGAGGAGGTAGGGTAGGCCCTACGGATAAAATCCTCCACACGGTCATGGGCGCCGTGGACGACTGTGGGGTGAAAACCCGCAAGCGTGTTGTAGTCGGGATGCTCACTCGATGAACGTCTCTTTAAACAGGCGCCTGGCAGATTTGTGTACGACAGAAGGGGTCTTTTTGTGGACCCACAGCGCACCTTTTATGGTAGAAATGATCTCTACCAAAGGGATTGGGTACACCTTTCCTTTAAAGGAAAGGCCTTTCTATCGAACATGATCCATGATGTCGTAGGGAGGACCTTCAAAAAGTATCCAGCTCACAGTGAGGGCGAACGTACGTCCGTGTCACTCCTGGAACGAGGTTCTCAGAGGTCGCAAAGAGGGGTGCCTCCTCGCCAACAAACAAGCCGGGAAACCAAAGAGCGTAGGGAGTTCTACAGTCGGGGACTCTCTTAAAGTTCTTCTGTTTAATGAGATGTCGATCAGGAAGAAGTTTCTTGAACTTCTTGGCCTGAAATGGTAGCCATAACAGAGTCGTGGATAAAAAACTCAAGCCGAGATTTTGAAGGTGAATTCACGATTTCCGGGTACCAGCTCTTCCTGAAAGATAGGCCTGACAGAGAGGGTCGCGGTATGATGTTGTATGTCGAGGATACTCTCAACTCGACGGAATGCAACATCGTATTCGACCATGAGCTACTAGGTGTTGACCTAGAGATAGGTCCTGTCAGATACAGGACCCTGGTGCTTTAAAGACTCCCTGCCCAACTTTTAGAACAGAACAGGAGTCTGTACCAGCTGTTGGGTGAGCTTGTAAAATACAGATTGTGTATTACCATGGACGACTTCAATACCCATGTTGACTGGGAAACGAGAGAACCCTGTGGTGAGAACGCACTACTCCTGGAGTTCGCGAACAACGAGTTCCCGACTCGATGGGTGAGAGAGCCAACGAGAGGAGATAATATCCTCGACTTGTTTTTCACCTCTAAGAATGACATAGTTAAGGACCTCTCTGTTAGTGTAGAGCTCGGTGGCAGTGGCCACCGACTAATTAGATATATAGTCAAAGTCCCGAAGGAAGGGCCTGCAACTAGTAAATCGAGGAAACTTGATTTAAGAAGAGCAGACGTTGCAGGTTTGCATGCTGGACTGACTGACGTGAGGCTATAAGTGTGCGATGCTGTTGAAGACTCGTGGAAGAGTTTCAAAATCACATTCATGAGTCTTCCATCGCGTTTCATCCCTCTGAAATGTTCCCGTCGGTCTTCTGTTTAACTAAAATGGTTTAATCGAGAAATCGGCCAACTGCTTAGGAAAACGAGAAATGTGTACCGGCAATCGAAGATCTCGGGTGACTTTGACGAATATTGGAGCCTAGCCAGTTGTGTGAACTCCAGAATGAGGTTGGCTAAGCGGTCTGAGGAACTCCGAGTGGCGAGACTTTGTAAAGAGAATCCCAAGGAGTTCTTTGGATATATAAACAGCCGTAAACCAATCCGTCGAACGATAGGCCCTTTGAGGAATTAGGAGGGGACATTAAAGCACTCAGATGCAGAGAATGCTAACCTCCTTAACGACTACTACCTCTTCAGTATTTACTGAAGAGTGTGGTCCCATCCTCAAACCAACGAGTTTCTACTTGAGTGAAAAGCTGGAGGATATTGACTTCACCGAAGGAGGAATAGAAAAGAAGATCAGTGACCTTGTGAAGAATAGATCACCTGACTCGGATGAGATTCTACCTAAAATTTTGAAAGAAGTGCGCCCTTAAGTGTCACAACACCTAAGCGAAATCTTCAACATATCAATCCGGACCGAATGCGTTCATAGAGACTGGCGTGAATTGGAGGTGACTCCTATCTTTAAGAAAAGAGACCCTAGCCAACCGTAGAACAACCGACCTATTAGTCTGACTTCGATAGTCGGTAAACTAATGGAAAGATGGATGGTGGACAAAATGACGTCACATTTAGAGTCAAACCTGCTACTAAGGAGTTCTCAGCACGGCTTCCGAAGGCAAAGGTCATGCCTGACGAACCTTGTGAAATTCTTCCACTTCGTCTTCAGTGAGCACGATTGGGACAAGGCGGTGGATGTCGTCTACTTAGACTTTCAGAAAGCCTTTGATAAGGTACCACACCGCCGCCTTCTCCGGAAAGTGCGAGCGCTGGGCATAGACGGAAAAGTAACCGGCTTGTTTGAGAACTAGCTTAGTGGCAGATGGCAAGGAGTGGTGGTGAATGAACAGGCTTCTGAGTGGGCGCCAGTTACTAGCGGGGTGCCTCAAGGTTCTGCCCTTGGACAACTATTATTCATCATCTAGGTCGACGATATAAACGGTGATATGGTTGCCAAGATTTCCAAATTTGCCGACGATACCAAGCTTGGTATGAACGTTTTCAGGGGATGGAAATACTGGCAAATGCCTTTTAACGTGAACAAATGCAAAATGATGCATATCGGCCACAGAAACCCCCAATCTCAGTATATCCTTAAGGGCACTGCTATTGAATCCACCGACACTGAGAAGGACTTGGGTGTAACAATCACTAGTGACCTTAAGTTCTCGAAACAGTGCATTGAGTCGGAGAAAAAGGAGAAAGGATGCTAGGCTACATAAAGCATTAGTTTGGATATCGGAACAAAGAGATAGTATGTACTGTGTCTGTAAAACTCCTTCGTCCGACCGCACCTGGAGTATGCCGTACAATTTTGGAGTCCTTCATTGCGAAGGGACATCGCGAAATTGGAACGCGTGTAAGCCAGGGCAACCAAATTGATTCCCTCTATCAGACATAAAAGTTATGAAGATAGATTAAGGGAATTAGATCTGTTCTTGTTGGAAACCAGTAGACTGCATGGTCAGCTCAAGGAAGTTTTCAAAATATATCGAGGGTCCGACAATGTTGAGTACAGTGATATTTTCACACTTGTTGAGTGCAGAACAAGAAATCACGGCTTCATCCTTGAACTGAAGCGTTACAACTGCGATCTGTGTGGAAATTTTTCACGTACAGTATCTACGGTGTTCGAACTCACTTCAGTGAAAGTTGTCAACAGTGAATCTGTTGACTAGTTCAATTCAAGACTAGACAGGGTCTCGAAAAATGGCCGTTTAGGTATGTAAATTATTTGAGCAGAGATGTGCATGCTCAACTGCTAGTCCAAATGTATCCGCATTGAATGGACCGTAAGGTCTTCTAGGGTAAATTCTTTCCTTGTTACTCCTTGGTACTCTATCCGCCTATCTATATCAGCCAATCTCGATCTGCCCATCTCTATCCGGCCATCTCCATTCGCCCAACTTTAACACCCATCCATTTCCGCCCATCTCTATCAGATCTACCTCTTTCCGCTCAACTATATCCACCTATCTGTATCAGCCCTTATATATTAGCCCTTCTCTATCCTCTCATATCTATCCGCCTATCTATATCAACCGCTGTCTATCCGCCCATTTCTATCTGCCACTCTCTACCCGCCGCTCTCTGTCAGCCAATCTCTATCAGAAACCCATCTGTATCTGCCCATCTCTATCAGCCCCCCTCTGAGATCCGCCCTTCTCTATCCGCCAACCCCTACACCCTCTCAATCAGCCCTTCTCTATCCGCCCTCTCTTTAAGCCCCTCTCTATCCGCCCATTTCTATCAGACCAGCAATCAATCCGCCCATCTCTATCCCCTATTTTCTCTCCTCCGATTTTCTCTACCCGTCTCTCTCTCTCTCTCAGACCATCTCGATCCACCCATCTGTATCCGCCCATGTCCATCAGCCCCTCTCCATCCGCCCATATCTATCAGCCCCTCTCTATCTGCCCCTCTCTCCCCCCCCATCAATTTCTGCCCATCTCTATCTGCCGATCTTTATCCGCCCATATCTATCGGTTCCTCTCTATCCGCAAATCTCTACCAGACCCTTTCTCTCCGTTCCTCACTCTCCGCCCATCGCTATCAACCCCTCTCTCTCCGCCTCTATCTATCCTCTCATCTCTATCCACCAATTTCTATCCTCTATATCTATCCCCTATCTCTATCCCCCATCTCTATCTGACCATCTCTACTACACGTCCTTCTCTATCCGCCCATCTCGAAGACCAATTCCTATCAGCCCATCTCTCGCAGCCCATCTCTATCCGCCTCTCTCTCTCCGCGCATACTATCCTCCCATCTTTATCGCTCATCTCTATCCTGCTATATCTATCTGCGCATCTAGATCCGCCTCTATCTCTTTTCCAGATGTATCCGCCCATCTATTTCCGCCTATCTCTATACCACATTTCTATACGCCTATCTCTATCCGCTCATATATATCTGCCCATCTCTATCCCCTATCTATATCCCCTATCTTTATCCCCCATCTCGATCCCCCATCTCTATCCGCCTATCTCGATCTCCCATCTCTGTCCGCCCAGCTCTACACGCCGTTCTCTATATCCACATCTCTATCCACCTCTCTCTATTGTCCTCTTTCTATCCGCCCAACTCTATCCACCTATGTCTATGCTCAATCTCTATCAGCCCATGTCTCACACTCCTCTCTATCCGCCCATCTCTATCTCCCCAGCTGTATCTGCCTCTCTCTCTCCGCCCATTTCTATCCCCCTTCTCGATCCACCCAACAAGAGGAAGCTTTATACTCGTATGTTGCTAGTGAGGCCGGTTCTCGTATACCCCGCCATTCCGCTCCATACCCTGAGCAAATTTGCTATAAAAAAGGCGCAAGTAGTCCTAAACAAAGCATTAAGATTCATAACCAATATTACGCTGTGGGACCTCTTTCCCTCAGATGTTTTAGACGAGCTAAGGGATATTAAACCCTCAAATGTTACCCTAAGTAGACGGGCACGAAGTATTTGGCAGAAGGTTTACCAAACCATGCCAGAGGAAGTGCTGCACCCTATACGACTACTAGACGAGCATTTAACAGTAGTCAACTACTATCCTCACAAGAAACTCGCCAATTTATTGACAATTGTATCAGGAGCATAAACGAAATATATAACAAGCAAAGAATTAAAAGATCCGAAGTCGATACTATCTACGTAATAACGAATTTAAATAAATAGAAGACCAGAAATGATTAAAAACTTTTCGAAAATTGAATAAACAAAACAATAATTTAAGATCCGAAGTGGACAAACTTAATATGAATAAAATAAAATAAATAAAAAGATCCGAAGTGGACAAACTAATGTTAAGAAGAAATTATTAAAAACAAATAAATCTACATATAATTAATAACAACCAGACAAAAATGTAAAGATTGGAAGACAGCAAGTTACAAACTGCAAAGTCAAGTCTATTAACATCTCCAAGAGGACCATTTATTAATACAAAGGCTTGTATGCTAAACAATCAAATGACAACAACAGAAATAATTATATGAACAAATACTGAGATAGCCAGATAACCTGGCACAATTATTCTCTCACGATATTAAGACTTTTTCTATCTATTCTCTACACTCTATCCCCACACCTGTATTTTAAGATAGTTGAATCGTCGTGGAAAAATAGAGTTAGCAATCATTATTATTCAAGATGAAAGAAGTTCGCCATTTCGAGGCTTGTTCCAGCTGTTTACTAAGGAATCTAGAATCCAGCTATATATTTTCCTTTATCCTAAGGAAGCTCGTTGATCACATAACCGAGCCTGCTACATAAATAAGAGTTGCCCTATTTTGCACATTTCACCTAAAAGGGATCTATAACGTCAAAATACACCTCCATGCAGAAAAGAGGGCCCAGCGAATGCTTGGGTACATAAAAAGAAATTTTTATATCGAAATAAGCAAATTGTTCTCGCCTTGTACAACTCTCTAGCTAGTCCGATCACACCTTGAATACGCCGTTCAATTCTGGTCCCTATCTCTGCCAAAGCACATTGAACGGCTGGAAAGGGTACAGGCCAGGGCCATTAAATTAATTCCTTCCCTTAGGCATAAAAATAATCAGCGTCAGCTACGAGACGCGCCAGTTAAGAGGCTAGCTGATGGAAGGGTTTAAGATAATACTGACTGTCGAAAATTAGATCACTGGGCGCTCTTCACGTTGAACGCGAATGATAAACGTAACGACGGTTACAAAGTGGAATTACTGCAATTCCATACTAGCATTTGCGGCAAATTCTTCTCGTATAAAATCTTGTGAACGTGGAATGATCTACCGCCAGAAGTAGTCGAACAGTTCATATCTCGACTTGACGAGATAATCCATGACTTGACCTAGATGGTGCCACCTTGGCGTAGATCATAGTTTCTGTATAGTTTAGAATCAAGTAGATGGCTTTCAACTTTTCTATAAAAATGTGATGATTATCTTCTTTTTTCACAGCAATATCAGGTATCTTTTCCGTTTTTTGGTCTGCAAAAGTGAGTGCAAGAGGTGTGTGGGGAGACTCTTCCTCTGTGCTAAGCTTTCCCTTATGCTATACTTTAGGGCCTTCCCAAAAGAGTACCTTTGAGGTACTACTATTCCTTGTGACACACACACACTCTCTCTCTCTCTTTCTTTCTCTATCTTTCTCTCTCTTTCTCCGCGTCGAAGTGGGGATGCTACCGAGGTGGGGTCCAAGCCGAACTGCCCACGTGAGGAACATGTCGCTAAACCGGCGCCTTGCAGACCTCTGTACGGCGGAGGGTGTCTTTTTTGTGGACCCGTACGCCGTATTCTATGGTAGAAAAGACTTATAACAAAGGGATGGGGTGCACCTATCCTTTAAAGGCAAGGCTTTCCTAGCCAACCTCATTCAGGATGTCGTGGAGAGCACCCGAAGGAGTGTCCGGCCCATTGGGAAGGCGGACGTACGCCAGTACGCCCGAGTCACTCCCCAAACAACCTTCTCGGAGGTTGTCAAAAATGGTGCCACCGCGACAACCAAGAAGCCGGGAAACGGAAGAGTATAGGGGGTCCTACATTAGGGGGCTCCCTAAAAGTTCTTTTGTTTAATGCGAGGTCAATCAGGAACAAGTTTCCTGAGCTCCGTGGCCTCGTAGCGACGGAAGAACCCGAAATGGTAGCCATAACAGAATCGTGGACAAAAACTTCAAACCGAGACTTTGAAGGGGAATTCACGGTTCCTGGCTACCAACTCTTCCACAAAGATAGGCCAGACAGAAAGGGTGGCGGTGTAATGTTGTATGTCAAGTAACAATCAAATCTACGAACTCCAACATTATATCCGATCACGAGCTTCTAGGCATTGACCTAGAGATAGGTCCTGTCAAATACAGGACGCTGCTGCTTTACAGACATCCTTCCCAACCCGTTGAGAAGACAAGGAACTGTATCAGCTGCTGGGTGAGCTTGTTCAAGGCAGAGTGTGCATCGTTATGGGCGACTTCAACAGACAAGTTGACTGAGAAACCAGAGCAGCCTGTGGCGAGAGCACGCGACTCCTGGAGTTCGCTAACATCGAGTTACTCTCTCAATGGGTCAGAGAACCGACGAGAGGAGACAATTTCCTCGACTTGGTCTTCACCTCTGAGGATGATATCGTTGAGGATCTCTCTGTAGGCGAAGAGCTAGGTTTCATTGATCACCAGCTAATTATATTTACCAGAAGGTAAGGTCTACTGCCAGTTAATCAAGGAAACTTGACTTGAGAAGAGCAGACTTTGCGAGCCTTCGTGCTGGACTAACTGATGTAAGGCTAGCGGTATGCGAAGATGTTGAGGATTCGTGGAACAATTTCAAAAATAAGTTCATGAGTCTTCAATCAAGTTGCATCCCTCTGAAATGCCTCCGTCGGTCTTCTGTTGTAACCAAAGTGGTTTAATCGAGAAATCGGCCAACTGCTTAGGGAGAAGAGAAATGCGTACCGGCGATCGAAGATCTCGGGTGCCTTTGACGAGTACCGGAGGCTAGCCAGAGGAGTGAAGTCCAGCATAAGGGCGGCTAAGCGGTCGGAGGAACTCCGAGTGGAGAGACTCTGCAAGGAGAATCCAAAGGAGTTCTTCGGCTATGTAAATAGCTGTAAACCAATCCATCGTAGGATTGGGCCCTAAGTGGACGAGGAGGGTGCATTAACTCAATCAGATGCAGAAAATGCTAACCTGCTCAATGACTACTTCTCTTCAGTGTTTACTGAAGAGTGTGGTCCCATCCCCCAGCCCACGGATTCCTACTCGGGGGAAAAGCTGGTGGTACTGGACTTCACCGAAGGAAAAATAAAGAAAAAGATCGCTGACCTAAAGACGAATAAGTCCCCCGGAAGGATGTGTGTGATGAAGTATCACGACATCTGTGCGCTATCTTTAACATGTCAATCGGAACCAGATGCGTTCATAGAGACTGGCGTGAGGCGGAAGTGACTCCGATCTTCAAGAAAGGAGACCCCAGCCATCCGTCAAACTACCGACCCATCAGTTTGACTTTGATAGTCGGTAAACTTATGGAAAGCATGATAGTGGACAAGATAACGTCTTATTTAGAGTCAAACCTGTTACTAAGGAGTTCCCAGCACGGCTTCCGAAGGCAACGGTCATGCCTGACGAACCTTGTGGAATTCTTCAACTTCGTTTTCAGTGAGCATGATCGGGATAAAGCGGTGGATGTTGTGTACCTTGACTTCCAAAAGGCCTTTGATAAGGTACCACACCGCCGCTTTCTCCGGAAAGTGCGTGCGCAGGGCATAGGCGGCAAGGTAGCAGGTTGGATAGAGAGCTGGCTAAGTGACAAACGGCAACGCGTAGTGGGGAATGGTCGGGCCTCTGAATGGGCGCCCGTATCTAGCGGTGTCCCTCAAGGTTCCATCCTGGGACCACTACTGTTTATTATCTATGTCAACGACATGGACGGAGACATGGTTGCCAAAATCTCAAATTTGCCGACGACACCAAGCTTGGTATCAATGTGGCAGAGGAGGGGAACACTGCCAGCCTCCAAGAGGACCTTTAAAGGATTGGGGAGTGGTTGAACACGTGGCAAATGCCTTTCAACGTGGGGAAATGCAAAGTAATGCATATCGGCCACTGAAACCCCAAATCTCAGTATATCCTTAAGGGCACTGCTCTTGAATCGAGTGACACTGAGAAGGACATGGGTGTTCTATCACTAGCGACCTCAAGTTCTCGAAACAGTGCATCGAGGCCGGGAAGAACGTCAAATGATGTTAGGCTACATAAAGCGCCAGTTTGGATACCGTAACAAGGGGATAGTACTTTGTCTGTACAACTCCCTCGTTCGGCCGCACCTGGAGTATGCCGTACAATTTTGGAGTCCTTCGTTTCGAAAGGACATCGCAAGGTTGGAGCCCGTACAAGTTAGGGCCACCAAACTGATTCCCTCTATCCGACATAAAAGTTATGAGGATAGACTAAGGGAATTAGATCTGTTCTCGCTGGACACTTGTAGACTGCGTGGTCAGCTCATCGAAGTTTTCAAAATACTTCGAGGGTTCGAAATGTTGACTACCGGGATATTTTAACACTGAGTGAGAACAGAACGCGCAATCACGGCTTCAAACTTGAACTCAAGCGTTACAACTGCAATCTGTGTGGAAATTCTTTCACCTACAGTATCTGGGGTAAGTGGAACGCACTTCCAGTGGAAGTGTCAACAGTGAATCTGTTGACCAGTTCAAGTCAAGACTAGACAAAGTCTTGAAAAGTGGCCGTTTAGGCACGCAAAACAATTGAGCAGCCATGTGCCCGCTCGATTGCTAGTCCAAAGGTACCCTCTTGGAATGGACCGTAAGGTCTCCTAGGGTACTTTCTTTCCTTGTAACTCCTTGTAACTCTCCACCTCTCTCTCTCCACTTCTCTCTCTCTGCCTCTCTCTCTCTATCTCTCTCTCTCTCGAGGTACTAAGATTCCTTGTAACTCTTTCTCTCTCTCCGTCTCTCTCTGTCTGCATCTCTGTCTCCACCTCTCTCTTACAATGGCGTGTTACGGAAGTCTGAACCAGACATCGCTAACGTGTTGAATGGCTACTTCGCCTCCGTAATTCACCAGGGAATTTGACGGTCTAGCTCCTAGGCCGTAAGTTCATCTCGAAGAGGGTGAAAACCTATGTCAAATAGTCTTAGAGAGAAACGAAGTAGTAGCCAGACTAGGAAACCTTAACTCGTATAAGTCTCCAAATACGGATGTATTTCTTCGTAGAGCCTTCCGATAAGTTAGTGAAGAAGTCGCTCCACACCTCACCACCATTTTCAACAAATCTTTGAAAACTGGAGAGGTGCCTGAAGACCGGGGAATAGCAGACGTAACTCCAATCTCTAAAAAGGGGGGCCGCGAATGCCTAGGTAATTACCGGCCTATTATTCTGACATCCATCGTAGGCAAACTGCTCAAGGCAATAATCGCAGACAATATAGTGCCGCATTTCTCTTTGGCAATTGTTGCAGCCTATCGAATAAACAATGCCAGCTCGGAGGCATTGTTTATCCAATAGACTGCAACAATTGCCAAAAATGTTATTATGGACAAATTGCAAAAGAACTAGATGTCCGGGTTAAGCAACATCAAGCCAATATATGTAATCACAACGAACAATCCACGCTTTTTCTACATATGTAAAATCTTAACCATAGCATTAACTAGGACAGTGCCAAACCAGTCATTAAATGCAGTAATTATATTTAGAGAAATATATTAGAATGTATCTCTATTAACGCGTTCCCAAATTTCAACCTTAGCCCTGGTTTGTTCATGCTAGACCCCATTATCACTACATATATAAAATCTCAAATAAAGTTGTTTCAGGATTTTTTACCCCCTAATTAAGGTTTAGAGGTGGGTAGCCTAATCTTCCCTTCCACTATTTAAGGCAATTTATGTCCAGTCTCCTGTTCATTCCTTGAAAAGGTCTTTAAGAATAAAAATGAAAGTGCTCGGAATCGTTTAACACTTTTCCTTTGTGGGTGTATCTGCATAACTTTGACTCAGATGAACTTTGTGAGCTTTTACTTATATATATATATATATATATATATATATATATATATATATATATATATATATATATATATATATAAAATATATATATATATATATATATATATATATATATATATATATATATATGGGCTCCCAAAGACCCACAAAGAGGGATGTCCCTTACGCCCAATCATTTCCAATATTAATTTTCCAACTTATAAGCTCTCCAAATTGCTCGCCAAGCATTTATCTCCAGCAGTAGGAAGAATCTCATCTGCACACATTATGAACACTCAAGATTTCGTTGACCGCCTCAACCACTTGCAATTACCGGATGGAAAACTTGTGAGCTTTGATGTAAACTCTTTGTTTACCAAAGTTCCGGTTGACCAAACCATGGGCCTTCTGCGGGAAATCATGCCTAGACTTAATTTGGATCTTCCCATTTCTACGAGTAAATTTATCGATTTAGTTGAATTATGTCTCTCTGACAATGTGTTTCGAGTAAATAATGAGTTTTATAGACAAATATTTGGCCTTAGCATGGGAAATAGTTTATCTCCGATATTGGCATGTCTCTTCATGGAATATTTTGAGACTGAACTCCTTCCCACAATTTCTCCCCCTAACTTTATATGTTTAAGGTACATTGACGATGTATTTTCTGTATGGCCTAATGGCCATGATTTTGATACCTTTTTTAATAATTTGAATAATTTGCATGTCTCCATCAAATTTAAATATGAATGGGAATATGATAATAGATTACCCTTTTTAGATGTCCTCATTAATAAAGATCACCATGAATTAAAACTTGACGTGTATAGGAAACCAACCCACTCGAATGCCTATATACATTATTTTTCGTTTCACGATAATACTGTTAAAAAATCGGTAATTTCTAACCTTTTCCTTAGAGCATACAAAATATGTCATCCTTCCTATTTAGATGAAGAAATTGTCATTATCAGGACCATTTTTTCTAATTTGTATTACCCCGATTGGTTCATATCGTCTGCCCATTTTGCAGCTAGGAAAACATTCTATGGTAATAAGCATTCCCGCACTAACGACTTCAACAAATGTATAACATTGCCTTTTAATAATAAATTATATAGTTTAAAGGACATATTTGGAAAAGCGGGTATTAATCTAGCCTTTAAATATAATAATTCCTTAAACCAATTGATGATGGCGATGAAACCCAAAGAACATCATAACATATGAGTATATGCAATACCATGCAACGATTGCCATAAAGTTTATATAGGGGAAACAGGGAGAAATCTAGACAAGAGATTGTACGAACACAAAAGAGATATTAGAGTGGGCAGCGAAAGCAGCGGAATATTTTGCCATGTTAGAGACAAGAATCATACGATCGATTTCAATGGAAGTAAAATGGTATTTAAATCGGCTAACTATGTAAGAGAAGAATCGTAGAATCGAGCTTGATATCGTCAGTTCCTAATTTAAATCTATCTGAGGGTCAATTTTCTTTTAATCCTGTAATAAGAAAGCATATAAACAAAATAGTTAAATGTCAGCCCTTCAATCTGTTTAGGCCTAACTCCCCCCAGATTAGCCACAAGTAAGGGATTGGGGGAAAAAAGAGGCGATCTTGTGTTATGCTTATATGTACTTCTCTTATATTTTCTACGCAGTGTCAGTTGAAAAAGGGTGTGAGATACACCGAAACTGTTCTGAATTAAATTGTCTTCGGAGAATGTGGTTTAATTCCTCATATATATATATATATATATATATATATATATATATATATATATATATATATATATATATATATATATATATATATATATATCAAGAAAAAATATTACAGTAACGCAATTAATTATGCAGTTGAAAGGCTAATATTGGCAAACACAGTCTTCCTCAAAGCCCTCGGAAGCAGCTCTTCTCACATACACGAGAAAGTAACACTTAAAATAGGCGTTCTCTCAGATAGCTTATAAACTATCTTTCGATAGTTTAGCTGATATCAGAAGGTGTACGAACTCTTCAAGTCTCTTTACGCACATGCAAAAGCACGATCTTAGAATTGATTTTATCCATGCAAAAATCATTTATAAATGAAACAATTATATTGAGACGAGAATTGCGGAATCCATCATCATCAACTAAGTTGATAACTTCAATTTATCTGAATGGCAATACAAATTTAACAAATATATAATGAATAGAGTCCTTGCGCTACCCTGGCAAAATGTCAGGGATGGGGGTTTACAAAAATTGGCGTTAAATTTTGAAAAAATTCTCTCCGAATTTTAATTTAACGCCAATTTTTGTGAACCCGTTAAAAATTAGTTCTTTGTTCACTGTAATTAACCCCATTCCTGACATTTTGCGTTCCAGAATAGTATATAAATATACTTGTCCTAAATGTTCTTTTGGAACGTACATTGGATGTACGGAACGTTTCTCAAGGTTCGCAGTAATGCTCACCGTGGGGTCAGTTACAGAACAGGAATGGATCTCTCCGTAAAAGAAAACTCTCTTCGTCCGATCTCATTCCTATTCATGTAAAATACCTATAGATTATAATCAATTTAAAATATTATCCGCATCAAAATATAAATCTGACCTTCTCATAATTGAGTACCTTTTAATTAAATATAATCAGCCTCAGTTAAATAAGGACTCTACTTCCACACCGCTATTTATGGCCTGATAAATTTCGTTTGATTTTTTTTTATAACTATTCACCATGAATTACTTACCACTTAAACAACCAACTAGCTAACATTTTTTTGTTGTTGTTGTTTTTCGACCAATCAACTACATATATCAGAGAACGAACTAATACTAAATCACATCTTTCCTGGTAGGATAATTTTTAAATTTCCTTCATTCAGCTCACAGCTTTCTCCGAATAAGGTAACAAATTTTAGTGTATTAATTGATGTTTTCCCTTTCTTCTAATTGTAACTTTATCAATTTCGTTTGAATTTATTTATTTTTTATCTTAATATACAGATTTTTGTCCTTTATATTGCATTTTTATATTTTTCCTTTTGTTTTACATCCTAGTACATTTTTAGCCTAAAGCCATTAATTAGCATTGTTCTCATAATTGTTAAGCAATTGTTCTTATATTAATCTTTAATATTCTAGCCTAGAAGATGGGTCCAGAGCCGGAAACGTTGGCAATATATGTTATATTCAGTACTTGCTCTCCTTTTCCTGCTGATGATCCAGCTTGCTAGAAACATACACGTATATATATATATATATATATATATATTTTTTTTTTTTCCCTCTTTATTCTCTCCTCTTCATTCTTCTCTATTTTTTCACCTCTCTCTGTAGACTTAGGCACTTACCATGAGGAGCGTCATGCCATCTCAGCCTTATTTACTCGTGTAGTCTCAAACTGACTTGTCATCTTTTTTTTATCAGTGAATTTATTTCTTTGTCACTTACGAACATTATCTACACCTCTCCACCTTTAGTGTTTTTCCATGTAGCTCCTCGTCCTCCTTTCATCTGGAGGAACAGTACGTCCACCCGACCCCAGAGTGCTTTTAATCAAACTCTTTTTAAACTTGGTTGAGTTCTTGTAACATTAGATTTGGCCTTTTTATGGCCACATTCATTTCAAACCTCTTTTCACTTCCTTTCTTCGCCATTTTCTAATATCACGTAATCACCAAGCAGTTTTCGTCACTTCATCCTTGGTCGTAGACGGGAAGTGAGTGGCATTTTCACCCCTAATTCTTGGCTCCTGTTGTTTTTGAATGGTAACATATCTCCATTTTCACCCTCTTTCTTCACTTACACCATCTTTTTTCCTTTCCTTATTTCTGTATCCAAAAAGTGATATCGGTTGACATGAACTCTTCTGTAGCCAACCGGTCTTCACCCCGCCCATTTTGCCTTCTCTGCGCCTACAGTGAGATACCGTATATAATGTTACATTTGGTGCCTAGAAAGGCTGCCTGGATAGACAGTGACCGCAGTTTTCTACCCTTCCTGCCACATCGTATGCAGGACCTGC
This sequence comes from Ceratothoa steindachneri, assembly GCA_963969495.1. NCBI lineage: Eukaryota > Metazoa > Arthropoda > Malacostraca > Isopoda > Cymothoidae > Ceratothoa > Ceratothoa steindachneri. The sequence goes on from OZ018320.1 coordinate 188,551,177, forward strand.
TCTTTTACATCTTACACTATTTTCCCTGTTTCATATCACCATTTTCCTTAAAGCTATCTTATTAATTTCTGACTCGAAGGGAGATACTCTGTACAGACTGTCTTACCTATTATTTGGAGAAGATACACTCCTACCTATTATTTAAGAGGATACACTCCTACCGACCAGAATGTGCTATGGAAGGCGGGTCTCACTGGGATGACCTAGAGTCCTTGCGCTACCCTGGCAAATTTGTGCGTTTTCCCGATTCCTTTATGCATCACTTTATTCTAAAACTATCGCCTCCTTCGCCTTTCCCTATTTCTTCTTCTCTCTAGGTTTAAGAACTTGACCAGCTACCTCAGGCTGTATCAGAAGACAGGCTTTTCAACATCCACAAACAATGCCTATCACCTTTAATGCTTGCAGATTGCAGGCAACCAGTTTTGCGTAGACCGGGCGTTGGACGAGAATAGGTTGAAGTACGGTTTACGCCTCAACATTTTTTAATCGTCCATCTCGTGAATGCCGCTAAAGGTAACAGTCACCGTATTAAAATTTAAGCCCAGTATTATTCTATATTAAAAATGCAAACAACAATAAATAAAAACAAGAAAAAGTAAAACAAACAAATGACTAGAAACAAAAAAAGTAAGAAGGAGGTACGCTCCGGCGTGGCGGGAGGAGCCCTCCTCCCAGGCGCATGAGCAAGCGACCAACACCAAAGAGAGTAAAAAAAATGGGGAGGCCAGCCTCCTCCGAGAAGTCAAAGAGTCCATATGTTTGTGTTCAAGAAGCCGTCCCGAGGGCAATGGACAAGCGGTAGCAACCGCGCCCTCCCATCACCGGGAGGGCTAACGCACGCGACGATTGTCCAGACTGGTACATTCAACATGAATGTGAAGTTAATTTGGGGGATGGTTTAGGAGTCGTAGGCAAACGCTCTATCAAAACGCAGTAGGTCCCAGGAGTGTCCAATTCGAATACGACAGAAAGTAACCTGAAGTCGTCGCGGCATTAAGGGGTAGGTCCGTGGGAACAATCGCATCGTAATGGCAAGCAACTTTAACATCTCATCGACTGTCATGCATTCAATGTGAGGTAGAGCAAAATTTTGGTTTGGTTAAAAAAGGGACACGCGCTATCCGTGAGGTTGGTGTGTCCAATACTCATTCGTTCAAGAGCAACATCTTTGGATCGAAATTTTCTGTTTGATGTTCCCCAAATGTCGGTCGCCTCTTTAAATTGGTGTTTTGGTGTTCATTTATTGTCCATTCATTCCATTATTTTATCATAATAATTTGTAGTATAGATAGCAGTATTCATTATTAAAAAGATGGATGTATTTGTACTTCTATTGTTAGTAGTGGGTGATTTAACTGCTCTGGCTACTTTCTCATTACCATCGACGCCCACATAAGCAGAATACCATCCTAATTTGATGTTTTGATGGTAAGAGGGTGTTTCAGTTTGAGATTGTCAGCAAAAAAGAGAGAGAGAGTGTGTGTGTGTGTGTGTTTGTGTGTGTGTATGTAACAAGGAGTAACAAGGAAAAAAGTACCCTAGAAGACCTTACGGTCCATTCAATTAGGGTACCTTTGGACTAGCAGTCGAGCGGGCACAGCTCTGCTCAAATACTTTACGTCCTTAAACGGCCATTTTTTAAGACCCTGTCTAGTCTTGACTTGAACTGGTCAAAAGATTCACTGTTGACAACTTCCACTGGAAGTGCGTTCCAACTGCCGCAGATACTGTACATGAAAATTTTTCCACACAGATCGCGGTTGTAACGCTTTAGTTCAAGTTTGAAGCCGTGATTTCTTGTTCTGCTATCAACAAGTGTGAAAATATCCCGGTAGTCAACATTGTCGAACCCTCGAAATATTTTAAAAACTTCGATGAGCTGACCATGCAGTCTACGGGTTTGCAAAGAGAACAGATCTAATTCCCTTAATCTATCTTCATAATTTTTATGTCTGATAGAGGGAATCAATTTGGTTGCCCTGGCTTGAGGACTCCAACGGAGAAGTGAGATTTACAAACTCAGTACAATCTCCTTGTTCCGATATCCATACTAGCGCTTAGTAGCCTAGCATCCTCTGGGCCTTTTTCTCCGCCTCAATGCACTGTTTGGAGAACATGTCGGTGGATTCAATAGCAGTGCCCTTAGGAATATACTGAGATTGGGAGTTTTGGTGCCAATATGCATCACTTTGCATTTGTTCACATTAAAAATTATTTGCCACGTGTCCGACCACTCCCCCAATCTTTTGAAGATTTCCTGCAGGCGGGTAGTATTTCCATCCTTTGCAAAGTTCATACCAAGCTTGGTATCGTTGGCAAATTTGGAAATCTATGCAACCATGTCACCGTCCATGTCGTAGACGTAGATGATGAATAGTAGTGGTCCCAAGACAGAACCTTGAGCCACCCCGCTAGTAACGGGCACCCACTCAGAAGCCTGCCCATTCACCACCACCCGTTGCCGTCTGCCACTTAGCCAGCTCTCTATCCAGCCAGCTACTTTTCCATCTATGCCCAGCGCTCTCACTTTCCGGAGAAGGCGGTGGTGTGGTACCTTATCAAAGGCTTTCTGAAAGTCTACGTAGACCCCATCCAACGCCTTGTCACGATCGTGCTCACTGAAGACGAAGTGGAAGAGTTCCACAAGGTTCGTCAGGCATGACCGTTGCCTTCGGAAGCCGTGCTGGGAACTCCTCAGTAGCAGGTTTGACTCTAAATGCGACGTCATTTTGTCCACCATCATGCTTTCCATGAGTTTACCGACTATCGAAGTCAGACTGATAAGTTGGTAGTTCGACGGTTGTCTAGGGTCTCCTTTCTTGAAGATAGGAGTCACCTCCGCTTCACGCCAGTCTCTAGGAACGCATTCGGTCCAGATTGACATGTTGAAGATTTTTCTCAGGTGTCGTGCCACTTGATCATGCACTTCTTTTAACCCTTTAGGTAGAAATCCATCTAAGCCAGGTAACTTATTCGTCATTAGGTCAGTGATCTTCATTTCTATTTCTCCTTCGGTGAAGTCCATATCCTCCAGCTTTTCCCTGAGTAGAAACTCGTTGGCTGGGGGATGAGACCACAGCCTTCAGTAAACACTGAAGAGAAGTAGTCGTTAAGGAGGTTAGCGTTTTCTGCATCTGAGTGCTTTAATGTCCCCTCATTTATCAAAGGGTCAATCGTTCGACGGATTGGTTTACGATGGTTTCCATATCCAAAGAAATCTTGGGATTTTCTTTACAGAGAGAGAGAGAGAGCTACAAGGAAAATAAGTACCCGAGAAGACCTTACGGTCGATAGAAGGAGGGTACTTTTGGGCGCAATCTTCGAAGGTGTCCGTTAGCAAACTCGAAGATCACTTGCGAGGATCTTAACGGCGATTTCGCAAGACTTTATCTAGTTTTGACTTGAACTGGTCAACATATTTACTGCTGACAACTTCCGTCGAAAGTGCGTTCCAACTACCGCAGATACTGTAAGTGAAGAATTTCCCACACATATCAGGGTGGAATCGCTTCAGTTCAAGTTTAAAGCCGTGATTTCTTGTTCTACCCTCATTGAGCTGGAAAATATCCGTGTATTCTACATTATCGAAGACTCAAAGTATTTTAATCACTTCGATAAGCTGACCACGTAGTCTCCGGGTCTCCAGTGAGAAAATATCTAATTCCATTAATCTATCTTCATAACTTTTATGTCTGATAGAGGGAATCAGTTTGGTTGCCGAGGATTCCCCGCGTCCCAATCTCGCGATGTCCTTTCGAGATGCAGGACTCCAAAATTGTACGGCATACTCCAGGTGCGGTCGGACAAAGGAGTTGTACAGACACCGTACTATATCCTTGTTTCGTTATCCAAACTGTCGCTTTATATACCCTAACATCCTTTGGGATTTCTTCTCCACCTACAATACACTGTTTCGAGAACTTAAGGTCACTCGTGATAGTTACACCCAAGTCCTTCTCAGTGTCGGAAGGTTCAAGAGCAGTGCCCTTAAGGATGTACTGAGATTTGGGGTTTAAGTGGCCGATATGCATTACTTTGCATTTCCCTACGTTGAAAGGCATTTACTACCTGTTTGAGCACTCCCCAATCCTTTGAAGTTCCTCTTGGAGGCGGGCAGTATTTTCCTCCTTTGCCACATTGATACCAAGCCTTGTGTCGTCGGCAAATTTAGAGATTTTGGCAACCATGTCACCGTCCATGCCGTTGACGTAGATGATAAATAGTAGTGGTCCTAGGACAGAACCTTGAGGCACTCCGCTAGTAACAAGCACCCACTCAGAGGCCCGTCCATTCACCACCACTCGTTGCCGTCTGCCACTTAGCCAGTTCTCTATCCAGCCTGCTACTTTTCCGTCTATGCTCAGCGCTCTCACTTTCCGGAGAAGGTGGCGGTGTGGTACCTTATCAAAGGCTTTTTGAAAGTCTAAGTAGACCACATCCACTACCTTGTCCCGATCGTGCTTGGTGAAGCGAGAACAGATCTGATTCTCTTAGTCTATCCTCAAAACTTTTATGTCGGATAGAAGGAACCAGCTTGGTTGCCCTGGCTTATACGCGTTCCAAACTTGCAATGTCCTTTCGAAATGAAGGACTCCAAAATTGTACGGCATACTTCAGGTGCGGCCGAAAGAGGAAGATGTACAAACAAAGTACTATGTCCTTGTTACGATATCCAAACTGGCGCTTTATGTAGCCTAACATCCTTGGGGCTATCTTCTCTGCCTCGATGCACTGTTTCGAGAACTTGAGTTCACTAGTAATGGTTACACCCAAGTCCTTCTCAGTGTCACTCGATTCAAGAGCAGTTCCCTTAAGGATGTACTGAGATTTGGGGTTTAAGTGGCCGATATGCATTAATTTGCATTTCCCTACGTTGAAAGGCATTTACCACGTGTTCAACCACTCCCCAATCCGTTGAAGGTCCTCTTGGAGGCGGGCAGTGTGCCCCACCTTTGCCACATTAATACCAAGCCTTGTGTCGTTGGCAAATTTAGAGATTTTGGCAACCATGTCTCCGTCCATGTCGTTGACATAGATAATAAACAGTAATGGTCCTAGGACGGAACCTTGAGGGACACCGCTAGATACGGGCGCCCATTCAGAGGCCCGTCCATTCACCACTACTCGTTGCCGTTTGTCACTTAGCCAGCTCTCTATCCAACCTGCTACCTTGCCGTTGATGCCCTGTGCACGCACTTTCTGGAGAAGGCGACGGTGTGGTACCTTATCAAAGGCCTTTTGGAATTCAAGGTACACAACATCCACCGCTTTATCCCGATCATGCTAACTAAACACGAAGTGGAAGAATTCCACAAGGTTCGTCAGGCATGACTGTTGCCTTCGGAAGCCGTGCTGGGAACTCCTTAGTAGCAGGTTTGACTCTAAATAAGACGTTATCTTGTCCACTATCATGCTTTCCATGAGTTTACTGACTATCGAAGTTAAACTAATGGGTCAGTCGTTTTACGGATGGCTGGGGTCTCCTTTCTTGAAGATCGGAATCACCTCCGCCTCACGCCAGTCTCTAGGAACACATCCGGTCTGGATTGACATGTTAAAGATAGCGCACAGATGTCGTGAGACTTCATCACACACTTCCTTCAACACTTTGGATAGAGACCCGTCCGGTCCAGGGGACTTATTCGTCTTCAGGTCAGCGATCATTTTCTTTATTTCTCCCTGAGTAGGAACTCTTTGGCTGGGGGATGGGACCACACTCTTCAGTAAACACTGAAGAGAAATAGTCATTGAGCAGGTTAGCAAAAGGGGTCGGTATTCCAAATTAGGGCCCAACTCTGAGGAAAATGGATTTAATGCGAGAAAATGAAGTCGGAATCTTCTGCGAAGTAGTTTTTTTTTCATACATCATTATGCTATTTAGGGGTGGGTGGTCAGTCTCGCGAAATGCGGAACACATCTACGCAACCGCGTCACCCAATCTGCCCCCACTGCAGGGAAAATGCCTTCGGGATTTTACCTTTCAGACCAAAAAGATATGGTGCAAAGTAGACGCAGCCCAGGCACCCACCAAACCAACTCAGCGTGGTTAAGCTATGGAACGACGTACCCCTGTGAGACAGGACGGGTGCACCAAGATTGCAAAAGTCCTAACTTAAATCTAAAGCGCGCACTAGCACCCACACAGTCGTAAAGTAAAACACTATAAACCACCCACATAGTTACGCTCAGGCGAAATCAAACAAATGTAACAGGGACAGAGAAAGGGGAAGGAGATAAAAAGGGACAGGAGATGGCCATATATAACATAACAATGAGAACATAAATAAAGGTAGAGGACGGAGGATAGAGGTATAATAAAAATCTCCTTCGCTGTCCGCTTCAATAAGCAGGCTGAGCATCCTCTCTAACGACAAGGCAGGATCACTCTCGCGGTGAGACTATGAAAACACCGCGAGCGTGGAGATGGCCTGGTAGCTGGGTTAAAGGGTAGCGTGATGGATGTTAGACTTTGCTAACGAAAATTTCTTGACAAATTGGTCCACGAGCCGACTAGAGGAACTAAAATTTTTAGTCAGGTCTGCACTACTGAGGATAGCCTCGTTACTACTCTCTAATTGTATTTATCCTATATATCATTGATATAGACCATGCGATAGCTTTCACTCTAAAGAGTATTGAAAGGTCTCTTATCTTCTTCGATGAACGCGTTCGTGACTTATTAACCCGATGTGAGAGCCACATGCTCAATCACAAACCAGGCATCTTAAGTTCTGGGGAGGATGACCGGGGTTCTGATGTCGTTGCAGTATCCATTCTCTACGCTCCATGATGTCTTTAGTTCGGTGAAGCTAGAAAGCTCACACTCCTTCTTTCACTAGCGAACGCCAGTTACTCCGATCTATAAAGTCTGTCTCCCAGGTATCGGGAAGCATTTGACATCTCTAAAGATTCGACTTTAGGCCGTCTTTGTAACGGTTTTCCGGCGCCCCGACGTTTCGGTAGCCGTGGCATAGCTCAGAGTAGAAAATATTTTTCGGTAGACAGTTGTTGTCGGTGGTGGGCGAGATAACGAAAAAATGTATCACGATAACCGATAACACTGGTCTGCGTCAAAAATGTCCCTGAGGGTTTCATAGGTGATTCTTAATGAAATTCATCTCCTAAATCCAAATCAAGCATTCATATTGCTCAATCAGGTCTAGTTTTTAAGATACAAACCAAGCTCCCTAAATAGCGTTAGAGAGCTCAGTCTCTAGCTGACCGCGAGCGCGAGTGGTTGTGTGATGCTTGCTCACTCTCCAACTAAGTGTTGGTTTTTTAATCCATGACTTTTCTCATCTATGAACAGTGTTTAAAGTATATTTCTAAAACTTTATTTATCTTTGTGATTTTTTTTGCAGGCAAATACATTAGCAAACTCCTTATATTTCATAAAAAATGAATAGAAAGTGTAAAAACAGTCCTGATAGATTTTGTTTTGTTTGTGGAAAGGTAACTTTTAGTGACCAGCAATGCACTATAACGCCGTTAGTAAAGTTCCTTTACAATGCATATTTTGGAATAAAGCTAGGTGATCAAGACAAAAACTTTGCTCCACATATGTGCTGCAAAGCCTGTGTCATAGCCTTAAGACGCTGGAGTGAGGGCAAAACGAACTGTTTGTCATTTGGTGTACCTATGGTGTGGAGAGAAGGCAAGGACAACATTACAGACTGCTATTTTTGCATGACAAATCTTAAAGGTGAGATAATTACTTTAACAATATAGTCCTTGACAAATCTAGAAATTTTTATACAAATCTTTTGGTAGCCTATTAAAATTGTAATTGTGTATAAAAATAGTGTATTAGGCTAGTAGAAAAATTGTGGTTAAATTGTATATAAAAATTGATTTTATTTAAAAATTTTAAATTTACCTGGTATGAAAAATGTGTATAAAAATGTGGAAACGAGGGTCGAGTAAATTAAAAGTACGTAAATTAAGTATGCGAAACTCTTTTTTAGGTGTCAATAAGAAGAACAAACACACTGTAGTCTATCCTGATGTTCCTTCTGCCATTAAACCACAACCACATGGTCCAGGAGTTCCAGTTCCTTCTCCACCTAAAAATACTGAGCTACAAGACAATATAGAAGATATAGAAGTGGATGACACTGACACTTCAGTGACATATCAGCCTACGTCTACAATGACTTTGCCAAGATCACTCACTCATGGTCAATTATATGACTTGACTAGAGATCTTGGTCTTTCTAAAGAGAACGCACAACTTCTTGCATCCTGTCTTAGTGAGAGCAACCTCCTCTCTCAAGAAACTACATACTTTTGGTTCAGAAATAGAGACGAAGAGTTTCGAAAGTTCTTTGCAGTTGATTCTTGCAGCTCTTTGGTGTATTGTAATGATGTAAAAGGTTTAATTGAGGCACTTGGCGTTCCTTACCAACCAAGTGAATGGAGGCTCTTTATTGATTCTTCTAGCAGAAGTTTGAAGGCAGTACTCTTAAATATTGGCAATAAAATGGCATCTGTACCTATTGGCTATTCAGTTCAGTTAACAGAAAGCTACGAAAATATGAAAGTATTGATTAAGATATATTTCACTTTATTGAACTTGTTAAATATTTCAAGGAATGTTTGTTTCTAAATACCAATGACAGAAGGATATTATACACATATTATTTTCTCCCTACCCCTAATAAACTTAGTGAAAATTGCCTATGCAAAAAATAGAAGTTCTTAGAAACCATGTACATCAATATGCATCAATATGTTTTCTTTCAGGTTGTGTGCCTTCTTCTTGGGATGCAAGGAGGCTACACAAAATATCCATGCTTCATGTGCTTATGGGATAGCCGGGCAGATAGTCTTCACTATAAGCAAAAAGACTGGCCATCTCGAGAGGCATTCCAAATTGGCTGCCACAATGTGGTAGCTCGACCTCTAGTCCCTCCCCAAAATGTTTTACTGCCTCCTCTTCATATAAAGCTTGGCCTGATGAAGAACTTTGTCAAAGCACTGAATAAAGAAGGCCAAGCTTTTAAGTATCTACTGCAAAAATTCCCACAGATCAGTGATGCTAAGCTCTATGCAGGCATATTTGATGGTCCCCAAATTAGAACTCTGTTAAAGGACAAGCATTTTTACACCAATATGGAAGCCAGTGAACAAGAAGCTTGGCGAGCGTTCAGTAAAGTAATCGAAGGTTTTCTGGGAAATAAAAGAAGCTCAGAATATATCTCACATGTAAATGAGCTTATGAAAAGCTTCGAAAAAATGGGAGCTCGCATGTCGATAAAAATGCATTTTATCCAGTCACATCTTGACTATTTTCCGGCAAACTGTGGAGATTATAGCGAGGAACAAGCAGCAAGATTTCACCAAGACATAAAGACGATGGAGACAAGATATCAAGGACGCTGGGACATCAACATGTTAGCTGACTATTGCTGGTGTCTTAAACGCGACGAACCAACATCGCTTCACAAGCGGAAGTCATCAAGGACTTCTTTTCTTGGAAAATAGTTTCTTTGCACTCCTGGGTAAGCTCATAAGTAGTCTGTAAGTTTAAAATTAATTAAAAGAAAGTCGAATTGAGTCGGTATTTTTTTCTTACAAGTAATTGTAATTTATTAAATAACTTTTATATAAATGAGGGATTTTTTCAAAAATGGCCTTTTTCTAAAAACAGTAGTGCGCTGTATTTCAAAAACCAGACCTGATTGAGCAAAATGAATGTCATATTTCAATTTAAGAGCAAAATCTCGTTAGGAATCACTAAAAAAAACCGCAGGAACAAATTTTCGTTTTCAAACGCAGTCCTGTGTAATCGATAAATGCAAAATTCCGATACTAGCGATAACGACATTGATATTTTATATAGAAAAAATCAATAAATCCAAATCTTTATTTTTATCTTCATCTTAGAAAAAACTTAGAAAAATTTAGAAAAATATAAGAAAAATCTTAAAAAAAACTTCGGACCTACCTATTTCTGCCTCCAAAGAACGCACGGCTAGCCCCTGTGCTAAACTGAAAGCAAAAACTTCCTGCTTCATCCCCACCCATACCGTGTTCAAGGGGAAGAGGGAACTCACCATGCTGATGGACTGCCAAGCCACCAGGCGGGAGGGGTGGTCCCGAATGGCGGCACCTGGCTCTGCCAGGCCTGTAAGCACCTCTTGCACTGCGAGTTACTGTGAGGGGTGATGAGCTGTTGCATCCAGTAAAAAAGAGGGTCACCGTCCCAATTAATGAGTCTGAAAAAAACCCCTTTAATTTACCTATACCAACGACGAGCCGCCCTCGGGCAGCTCCACCGAAAAAATGGAGGTCCCCTCCCTGCCCTTGAGCAGGGGACCCTCCATATTTCTCTAACTGGAGAGGAGGCTTACTTATCTCGTACAACTACGGGTGTAGGAGACTCCCTCTCACCCCCTTCTCGCGAGGTGCTTTCGGGCACTTCCCTATTTCCAGAGGCAGTCCCTCCTTTTCTTTCTAAGGGAACTCACAAGAAAGCCAGCAGGCAGCCCATTGCCGAACGCCCATCATTGAAGCGGCTCGGTAGGGCAAACCCCCTCAGGGAGAAGAGGGAAGCCAGGCCCCTTCGGTCGCTTCCCTCAAAAGACCTGCTGGCAAAAATATTGAACTTTGCCTGGGTCAAGGCCTGTGCCTCCCCACACATGACTGGTGACTCTGCCAAGGGGACCTGCGATGTTCTGGAAGGGGATGGCCAACTGGAGGCCCCTCCTGTGATAGACATGGTCCTTGAGGAAACCCAGCCTCAGACGGTAGAGCCTTCTTTGGGGGGGAACGGGCTCGGCGCCAAGCACCGAACCCGATTTTGCCCTCCTCAAACGGCTGGGGTCTCCGAGGCAGTACAAGGAGGGGAGGGATCTCCTCCAACCGGTGCCCCTGCGACCACCAGGACCTTCTCAATTTCAGAGAAAGACCTAGCCAAGGCTGGTCCATCTGGGCTGGGGGCTCCTACCGGTGGAGGTGAGGAGCGGGTTCATTCCCCGCCCTCCTCTCCAAAAAAGAAAAAGACAAAAAAGACAAAGACTAAGAAGAATTAGGGCTCCTCTGCATCCGCGGGGGCTACGGGGACGGATGGGTCTGCTGCCACTTTGGCAAGCCACCAAGCGAAGATCAGCACATCCGGTCCTTCTGCCCACCCCCCCCGGGTGCGGAACCCTTAACTAAGAGTAAAAGTGCACAGGGCGGAGCCTCAAAGACATCGAGGCCCCTCATTCAGAGGTTACCTGGCATTTTCGAGCCCGCTGGCTTCAAACGCTTCCTTGTTATTCGATCCACTGATGACACCATGTTGGCCAAGGGCAACATGATCCATCAGAGGAGAGGATTAGCTAGTACAATTGGTAGAGAGCCGAAGGTGACCAGTTTCTCAGACGGGAGCCTTCTGGTGAATCCCGCCGAGGCGTCAAGATAAGTGCTCTTCGGACACTTCATGGCACCCCGGGGAGTGTGACGCCGCACTCTACCATGAACTTTGTGAAAGGAGTAGTTTATGCGAGGGAACTCGTTGACTACTCCATTGAGGACATCACCCTAGAGCTGGCCGATCATGGGGCGATCAAGGTCGAACGTGTGATGAGAAAATAGAGAGAGGCCTCGAGACCCACCCCTACACTCTTCGTCACGTTCGAGTGACAAGCTCCCTGAGTCGGTGCGTGCAGGTTGGTACCGCTACCGCGTGAAGGCATTCGTGCCACTGCCGCGGCGGTGCTATTACTGTCACCGCTTCGGCCATACGAATCGTGCTTGTAGACGTGTACAGTCAGGGTAAATTTCTTCAAGGCCGCACCCGATAAGTCTAAATCGTGTGTGGCAAATGTGTCAATTGCGGAGAGCCGCACCCCACTTCTTCAGAGCAATGTGGTGCATATCTCCTTGAAAAATAAATCCTGGCCGTTGAGGCCCAAGATTGACTCTCATTCCGCGAGGATAAGGACTTGGTCCTGGCGCACCCGGCTCTGCCTGGGACGTCATATGTCTCAATAATTAGAAAGGCACCCTCTGCCTCTAGCCCATCCAGGCCAACGAGCACGGTTGTTTCCGCGCCCATTCGGAGCCCTTCTGCGGGCTCTACTTAACCCGGGCACTCCCCTGGTAAAGCTGGTGGCAAAAAGGGTTCATACTCAGCCCCGGCTAAAACCAGGGCTTATCCTTCTTCCCCCAGCGTGACCGTTTCTCGTAAGGCAAAACGGCCACGCGCCTCCACCGAGTCGTTAGACGTACAGGACCCAACCTAAAGTTGGTCGCCAGGCTATCTTACGGGGTTTTTAAAGCTGTCCACCCAAAAGGAGCACAGCAACAAAGGAGCTTCGGCTCCTTCACCCACGACTAGTGGTGAACCGAGTGGCTCGGAGACGGTGGTTCCTCTAAAAGAGGGGCCCCCCGCCTCCCAAGATGAAAGGCCCGCCTAAGGTTTCGAGGCGGAGGGAGGAAAAAGACTCGCATGGCGAGCCAAACCTCCCCCAATAACTTCTCAAAGGCGACAGCGTCTTCAACGCTTTGTCCGGCCAACAGTGCCCGTGGCTCTGCCGCTTGGAAGCGTACGGCCATTCCCGTCAGAGTCTTCTGTTCGAAGAGGGCCCCCGCGTATGCTCTGAGCTTGGCCTGGAGGGCATATGCCTTCAATGGAATTACCGTGGACTCCGGGCCAACTGGGAGGAGCTGCGGAGGCTCGTCTCGTCCCGTTCCCCGTTAGATATTTTTCTGCAGGATACCATGCTAGGCGCGTGCCTCCTGACCGCCCTCCCGAGTTATAGGGGTCTTGCGACCCCACCACCACGGGATTGCCGGGCTGGGGGATGCGCGATTTACACCCGGCATGATGTCTTCGTTCTTCCTTTCTCTTTAGATACCTCCTTTCCGGCAGTGGCTGTGAAGCTGCACCTGGATAGGAGGTATACCATCATTTTTGCCTACATTCCACCGTCAACTGACTTCGACGCGGGGGACCTCCGCCGCGTCGTGGCACGGTTTTCGAGGCCCTTTCTCTTGTTTGGAAAACTGAACGGCAGGCATCCTCTCTGGGGAGATTACTCAATAAATCCCAGGGAAAATGTCCTTGCCGATCTGATCGAAGAGCTTGAGATGGGTGTCCTAAACGTGGATTTGTTTACGCATCACTGTCCGATAACCGCTTCATTTTCTTGCCTTGACCTATCTTTGTGCTCTTAGGATGCACAGCTGGATTTTGATTGGGGGGTGGTCGATGACCCTTTATGGTAGTGATCACTTTCCCATTTAAATATCACTTTCAGGGCAACTGCCGCCTGAGAGGGCAAGTTCTCGGAGGACCCCCCCCTCCCGTTCTCCAGGAGAATGGGACCGCAATCTCGAATCCCGCGTCCGTAGCGGAATCCTTCGTGACCGCTTTTTTCGCATTTTCTAGCCATGATGCTGCTCCGCCAGCATTCAATTTACGTCGTTGTGTCGCTAAGGTCCACCTAGCTGGACTTTACCTCCAGAGGCGGAGAACCCTTCAACGACAGCTTTACTGTGAGTGAGTTGCGCTCCGCTCTTGCTTCGTGCGCGGACACCGCCTATTGTCCGGACGATGTCCCTTACGCCATGCTTCGACGCCTAGGTAAGCAAGGCATGTCCTTTCTGTTAGATTTTTTCAACAGGATCTGGGTGGAGGGTCTCCTCACAGATTCCTGGCGAATCGCTACTGTGCTCGCCTTTTGCAACCCGGGGAGAGATCACTCTACTCCAGCTGGTTTCCGCCCAATCTTTCTAACCTCTTGCGTGTGCAAGTTGATGGAGAAATTGGTAAATGTTAGATTAGCCTTTTTCCTGGACAGCAGAGGCCATCTGTCTTCTGCACAGTGTGGCGTCCGCAAGTTCCACTCCACGTCGGAGGCTCTGCTCCGACTGGAAAATGCCGTCTGCGAGGCCTTCCTTCGTAGACAGCACTACGCTACGGTGTTTTTCGATCTGGAGAAGGCCTATAATACCGCATGACGATACGGTATCATGGAGACTTTCCACACGATGAGAGCGAGGGGACGCCTCCCAACGTTTATATCTGAATTTTTGTGAGATCGTCAATTCCGCGTACAAGTGGGGTGAACCATCTGTGTCCCAAAAGAACCAGGAGGAGGGCGTCCCGCAGGGAAGTGTCCTCAGTGTAACACTCTTTGCCCTGAGTATCAACGGCATCACCTCGGTGCTGCCGAAAGATGTTCTCGCTACGCTCTACGTAGACGACCTTTCGATCTCTTTTGGCGCGGCCCAGATGCCAACTCTGGAGCGTCGACTCCAACAGGCATTGAACCGCGTCTCTCGCTATGCCGAAGCGCACAGGTTTCGGTTTTCTTTGGCCAAGACGAAGGTGGTGCACTTCTGCCGCCATCCACGGCTCCACCCCGACCCAGATTTGTTTCTTAATGGGGTGCACCTGGATGTGGTTGAATTGCACCGTTTCCTTGGTCTTATATTCGACCAACACCTCACCTGGGTGGCTCATATTCGCACCTTAGGGTCTCTTGTACCCACGCCATAGATATTCTCCGTTCTGTGGCGTTCAGCGCTTGGGGCGCTGATAGAGATACTGCCCTACTTTTTTATCGATCCTTTGTTCGTTCGAAGCTCGACTACAGATGCAAGTTTTATGCATCCGCAGCTGAGCGTTTATTGCGGAAGGTGCACTCAATTTACCACACCGGCCTTCGCCTTGCGACCGGTGCCATCCGCACTTCCTCCATTGAGAGCCTGTTGGTCGATTCTGAGGAGATGCCACTCGCTCTACGTCGCCACCAGCTCTCACTGCAACCGCAGCTGATCTCGACGGTGCCTATGCCGCTGGAGGACGCCAGTCATACCCTAAGCCCTTTGGCTTTAGGGTCAGGAAACTCCTTCGTGAGCTACATATAGCTCTCGGGCCGGTGGCACCCCTGGTTCTGCCCAGGACGCCACCCTGGAGGGTACCACATTTGGCTATTTGTCGCCAGGCCTCTGCTCCCAAAGCTTCTACAGCGCCAAGAGTATTGCGTTCGACCTTTTTAGAGCACACCTCGTGTTACGCTGGAACCATGCCAGTGTATACGGATGGCTACAAGTCCTAAGAGGAGCTAGGCTTCCACTCTGTTTCCCCTCTGTTTGTAGTCAGCGGCGCTCTGCCAGGCACTGCGGCTGTCTTCACGACTGAGCTGGTGGCAATACAGCACTCAGTACGGGAGATTACGCAACGTGCATGGTTCGGAGACCGGATTGTGATCTATAGCGACTCACAGAGCACCCTGAGTGCTCTCGGGGCATTGGAATCTCCGCATCCCCTTGTTCGCGATATCCGTGACGCCACGGTTTTGACGAGCCGAGCGGATGTCCAGATTATCTTCTGCTGGGTTCCTGGACATGTAGGAATTGTGGGGAATGAGGGCGCCAAAGAGTCTGCGAGGACTCTGCGACCAGACCCGCGTTTCGCTCTTCCTCACACCGACTACATGACAGGAATACGGGCAGCTCTTCGGACTGCTTGGCAAAGAAGATGGGAGACGGTCGAAGGGAACTTAAAGTTGCGTGCCATTGCGCTGCAACTGTTTCCATGGACCTATCGCCCAATACCGCGACGGCTTCAGGTCGCTTTCTGTCGTCTCCGAATCGGACACACTCGTGTGACGCATCGTTATTTGATAGATCGCTCGCCTGTGCCCTATTGCGACGACTGCGTTATCCCCAAGACAGTTCAGCACATTCTTGTCGAATGTCCTAGTCTGGGTGAACTTCGCACACGTTACCTGTCCAAGTACCGGCATGGGCGGGATCGCTACCGCCTGTCCTTTGTACTCGGGACGAGTGCGTGCACATTGACTGGTGGACTTGTTTTTTTTAGGGGGTAGCCGGCCTTTTCCCTTTTATTTAACTAGGTTTTGTTGTTGTTGTTGTTTAGGTTATTGTTATTTTTTTTCTTTCTATGTCACACGCTCCTACGCCGGGTGGAGGGGAACCTCCCCCCGACGCCGGAGCTTGCTTCCTAATTGTTATCTCTTTTTTATTTTTGTGTTCTTCACAAATTTTTATTTTAAAGTAGCCTAGAACTAGGCTGTTTGTTTGCGACGACTTATGCCCAAGTGGGCAGTCGCCAGATAGCCCCTTAAAAAATAAAACAACAAAAAAAAAACACTCTTAGCTAGGATCTACCATAGAAGCTCATGGTTGGCCGTGTTAAACGCTTTATAGATGATGTATTATTTAGCCAAATATACATACAAGTTTGCAGATGATATCAAATATAGTGAGGTTGTAGCGTCAAGAAGCTAAGGATTGACTTGCGCCGGATAGAGAAGTATTCAGACACGTGGCAGATGCTTACCAACTTATAAAAGTGTAAGGTAATGCATATTTGGTATGAAAACCGCAAGCCACCGGGGATTACTAACCTGCATAAAATCTTAGGTGTGTTGTTTTCTAGCGAATTTACGTTCTACAGACACCCTTTATATAGAGAAGTAAATGTTAGGTTACATTAAGAGGCAGCTTGGTTTATGAAAAAAGGAGATTGTGCCTCCCTTGTACGCATAACTTTGTACGACCCCGCTTGGAGTATGCACGCTTAACTGATGGAGGTGTCCAAAATTATTCGAAGATTCAAAAATATTACAGCTAAATAGACCAAAAACATGGTATGAAGCTTGAGTATCCATTGTTAAGGCCTATCTTTTTGAAAAACTAGGTCCCATATTAAATGTGCAAAATGTAGAACTCTCTAATTAATAGTTTCACCAATGACCAGTTCTAATCAAGAATTGACCTAATAAGTTTTAGTGCATGATAAATTGTGTATAGATAAGTTACCATTTTTTCAAGTAAGAGCTTTGTCGTCAATGATCCATGTTCGTGTCCCTTTCTCCAGCACATTCAGATATATTCTGTCTTCTTTGGTGTCCGAACAAGAGGGTGGGAAAGGTATGTGGGAAGAGGCTTTTTTTATTTTACTTAGTGTATAGTCGGACCCTCCTTATATAGTACGTCATTGTTGGCAGCAATGTCTTTTGAGATACTCCTTTTCGTTGTGTTTATCAAATTCTCTCTCCTACCGTAATCTGCCCTTTGGATGAAGGTTTGCTAGGCCTTAAAGAGGTATGTACCCAAGTATTCCAAGCAGGATCTACAAATGAAAAGAAGAAACAAGCACGTAAAACTTTGCCCCTGCCCTCCATTCGTGAGAACTTCTTTATCAATTAATAAGCACTCGTGTGCCATTTCGCCACCAATAATATAAAGATAAAGAATCTGTGAGACTTTTTCTGTTCAAAATCCCGCGGCAATATGTATAAAAGAGGTTGCTTTTCCGCCAGACCATAATAATCCGCCATAGTAGCGCACAATCAACAACACATCCTATGTTTCGCTACCTTATCTTCATCTGGGGGGTCCTTCTAGACCCCCTAGTAGCAACAATGCACCTAAGGACAGAATGTAGTCCTAGTTCCGACACCATTTATAGCTATAATGCCACCCTACTTGATCGTTCGCGAGAAGTCGATTTCAGCGAATACAAAGGAAACGTGAGTTTATATGATTCCATCATCGGTCGTTTGTTTTTCCTGAATACTTTCATACAAAAGTCATCGTAGGGTAATTACACCAATTTCATAAATTATCTAAAAGGCAAAAAAAGCTTATAATACGGGATAACGCAAAAAATATATAGATAACGGAAAAGAGAAAAATAAGAAAATAGGATAGATCAAAATTATTTTTCCCTTGCTGGAGACTATTTGCGGACGACTTTCTCTACACTATATTATTCAGTATTATTTCCATGACTGAAAATTCTTTTTAAAACGCCCAACAGGTTTTACTCATCGTAAATACAGCCACATACAGCGATTTGACAGTCGCCTCTTACCAACAAATCAACGCATTGGCGGATGCCTTTGAAGGACAAGATTTCGAGATATTGGCTTTTCCCTGTCGTGATTTCAATAAGGTAAGTTCTAAAAGGGTACTCACCCCCACTAGTCATGATTTCACTAGAATATAATAAAGATAATAAATAGTATGACAAATCAACGAAATAAATAAATAGAAATCTAGACTTAGAGAAAGTAGATGATGAGAAAGAAAATGCCTTCCCTTTCCCCTTATATCCATTTGACCTCGGACCCTTCTCTTCCCTTCTCTCCTCGGTGCCAGGAAGAGCTAGGTGCCAATTACGATGAGGTCTTGAATGGCATCAAATATGTTCGTCCAGGAGGCGGATTCGAACCCAAGGCCACCTTCTTCCTTTATGTCGACGTCAACGGTAAAAATGAAAATCCAATCTACTCGTTCTTGAAGGTAAGACCCCACCCCCGCACCGCTGCACGAACACAGCTCAGTATCTCACTACTAGAACTCTATTACCTTAACCCACTGCTGCATCATTAATGCTTTTAGTAGCCCACTGCTCGAACCCCAATGCCAGAACCACAATACCAATATCCAAATGCCTAATGTCTGTACCCCACTACCACAACTCCATTTTAAGAACCCGAATCCCAAGCCCCACAAGTCTCGTTTGGAGTTTTTGGTGGTAATCTGTTAGGATGATGAGGGTCCCCTCTTACCCAACCTCCCGCTTTGGTTTTGAGGGCCAATATTATGAGATGCACAGAACCGGCTTTCTCATTATTCTTTTTGCATTCGTCCATTCTTTATTTGTCTGTCACTCCGCTCATTACAGTTTTAATGGGTAGAAATGTTCTCGTTGGTTAGGGCACTATTCTTTTTTTCCCAATTGAAAAAATAGCGTTTTGGGTCACCCAGAGGAAAATTAAAATAACACTTCAAAGGTTTTCACTTCTACTACGTAATGAAGGATTAATGAATAAAAGGCTTATGTGCCGAATCTGATAACCTGTAAATACGAGTATGTTCTAGTAGTAGGCAATGTTGTATATGAGGTTCTTTTCCAATCCCCTCTGGAAAATTAAAGTCGTTGTTGTTCTTCTTGTTACTTGGAACTAAGAAGGGAAAATCAACGATGATATATATCGCCACAAGAAAGTTTCTAACAAGGATCTGTAGAGAAAGTGGAAAGATAAATAATTTGAAAAATGTGTAGAAAATATAGCTGCAGATTCAGTAGCTTTGCTCATATTACAACCGACACCCTTAGAGGTTATAGCAAATTCACTTAAACTCTTCAGCTATATTTTATTTTATTACACTATATTGTAATCCACCCAACTTTAGTTACTATGGTTCGACTCAATACAAATTACAACCAGCATAGTGATGTATTTAGTGGCGAAGTAGTTAGTGCAGCTGAATTCTGATACAACCACAGTAGGAAAACTATGCAGCATCTCTCGGGTGGTACAAAGTCGGTAAGTTTTCTTCCTTTTTTGGCTCATACATGGCTACCATATTTGGATTTGGTGCCACTGGGGGGAGGACTAAAATTGTATATTCGCACTATGATAATCAGTAGATGGCGTGATTGAGTGGTAAAAGATATAACGAAGCAACAATTAGCACTGTTAAATCAAATGTATAAATTTAAACACCCCGTAAGGGGCACGGCGATTTGCTCTCTTGGCCGCCGTGCTGACGTGACTCAGCGCCCCGTCCGGCCCCAGTTTGGCATCCTTTTTCTTCTTCTGCTAACCCATACGTCGTCTTCTAAACCATTATCTTTCACCCTGCATCGTCCTTCCATCTATGTTTGTTTGTCGATCACGGTGTATCAGAGCTGTCCGTCAGGGGGCACGACCCTTTAGCTGGTCCTGCCTGTGTTGGTTGGTGGGTGCCGTAGCCGGAGTGGCACTCTTGGGGGTCTTTGCTTTCGAAACCGGTAAATTTCCGCGGCTGGCCGGCAATTTTTCAAACGATGATTGGGTCAGGGATCGACGGGCTTACCCTCCTGGTTGGGCCGGCGCTCCGAGTAGGTGTCTCGACGGTAGACAGTGATGGCGCTGCGCGAGTTCGCACCCCCTTTTATACTCTACTTTATATGACTAATAATAAAACATGGTTCTCGTACTACGCCTGCCAATAAGTCCTCTTTTCCACGCTGGTTAGATAGAAGAGATAGATCCTGATTTCGATTATCCTCGTTTCCTGGTGCTGAATTCCAGTTCCGAGTCTCCGCTTTCTAAATTGGACACGTTTGATTTGAATGAGGAGTTTGAGTCCAGCTGTGGTGCGCCCCACCGTATGTGGAGCCGTGGTAGTGGCGATTTAGTTGTTGAGGTATCTACGCAAGAGCAGTGTGGCACCGTGCGAAATTTGTCTTCCCTTTCGGAGGTCCTGGTTTTGGTTGTGCCCCACCCTCGCCTTAATTTTGTTAAGGGAGTGATTCGCTCCAGCGAATTATTGCAATATGATGTTTCGAGACTAAAGGATAAACTTTCGTCCTAGAGGGTTACGGACGTTTATATGGTTTCTAAGTCTGTTGGTCCCGCTAAGGTTCCTACGAGTACGTTCATCGGTACCTATGAACGTCAGGATCTGCCCCAGTTTGTTCGTGCTGGTTATCTTCGTGTCCCTGTGTCCCGTTATTTCGAGCTTCCCAGACGTTGTTTTAATTGCCATAAGAGCAGCAATTGTAGGCAGGCTCGTCGCTGTATGGCCTGTGCGTTGGCTTATCATGGCTCACCTTGTGGGAATCATGAATGTTGCGCCAATGGGGAGGAGGTTCCCATAGCGCGGTTCGCGTTCTTGTCCCGTATTCCTTTTTGAGAAGGAGATCCTGGCTCTTTGGGACTTCCTCAAGCTGGACTTCTGTGAGGCCCGTCGTAGGGTGCGGGACAGCTTGCACCCCTCCAGCCCTCTCCTCTCTGACGTTATCCGGGAAGCAGGGTCCCGCTGTCCTCCTCCCGGTCGTCCCACTCCCTCTTTGTCTTATCGAGGTCCCTCTGTTGCTCCTTCTCCCCTGTCTTTGGTCCATTCTGGCGGTTCCTCCGTTGCGCTCTCTCCTTTGCCATTGGCCTCTTCTCATGTTTCTCCCTCTGTGGCGGACTATGAGACCGACCGAGCAGCTGAGACGCTGGAGGATATCCGGCAGTTCCAGGCGTCTGCCCCTGCTGTTCCTTCCGTTCCTTTGCCTTAGCTCAAACGGAGGAGTTCCTCCTCAACCCATTCGGAGTCCAAGCGCACTGCCTCTGATGAGGCTGGTTTGGCATCCAAGTCGGTTGTTGAGGCTTTCTTCGTTTTGATGTCTTCTCCTCCCCGGTCTTCGCTGGCCTCCCCCGTTGACATCACCGATGTCATTGTCCGGGCGGAAGTTCACCCAGTTGTATCTTCCTTGTCTCCTACTCCGGTGCCTTTTTTCTTGCCCCTTACTTCTGTGCAGTCTTCTATGTCTTCTACCACAGTTTCGTCTCCCTTGCCTCGTATCCCTGTTCCTTCATTAAATTCTGACCCTCTTCTCTCCTCACCCTCTGACCCTGCTCCTTCCCCTCCATCTGATTTAATTTTCTCCTTACTTTCTGACGCTTTTTTCTTCTCACCCTCTGCCCATGTTCTGCCTTCTGTTCCATCTTTTTGGCATCTTAGTTCTCGTCCGTCTCTGCTCGATCCCCCTTTCCCACCGGGTCATGAGCTCTCCGCGTTGGGGGTTCGGTTTGGCTCTCTGCTGTCGTCTCTCACCGTTCACGCTGCCAAGTCCGTGCTGGGTGCGTGCCCGGTTCATCGTAATTTGTTGTTTGCCCCTTCTGGGCCTTCTAGTAGTCGGGAACCTTCGACGGTCCCCGACACTAGAATCACGACGTCAGTGTCGAGACGACAGTAATGTCGGTCATCCTACAGTGCAATTGTTAAGGGGGTCTCTCCAAGTGGGAGGAACTCCAGCTCTTGCTTTCTAGTGTTTGGCCCTCGGTGGTCTATTTGCAAGAACATAAGATTGGGATTCGTCCCTTCCCGGCATTTCCGCACTTCCGGGTGTTTAACTACATCTACCCAGCAAGGGAGGGGGGGTTTCCCATGGTGGTGCTTCTCTTTTAATTTCCTCTTCGCCATTCTCTCCGCCACTTTCCTTTCGTACTCCTTCGCAGGCTGTTGCTGCGAGGGTGCTTGTTTTCATACTTTTAACTCTTTGTTCTGTGTACATCTCCCCGGATTTTAACTTGAGTCAGTCTGACCTTGTAGAGTTCACAAGTCAGTTGTCTACCCCATTTTTATTACTTGGTGATTTTAATGCTTGACACCCATCTTGGGGTGATACTGCCCGTAATCCCCAGGGCGGAGTGGTTGAGTTCCTCTTATCTGATTCCCTTTGTCTTTTAAATTCCGGCGATTTTACTTACCATGTTCAAACGAATTCGTTTAGTACTGTAGACTTGTCCTTATGTTCACCCGACTGTTTCCTCGAATTCCGGTGGTCGATGCGGGATGACCTTTCCAGGAGTGATCACTTCCCGATCGTCTTGTCGGCCACCCTTCCTGGTCCATGCCTTTTCCTCCCTCATCGTTGGGATCTGCGGCGAGCAAATTGGGTTGGGTTCCTGAAGGCTTCCTTTACCGATGCAGTCCTGGGTTCCTTCGATACCGTAGATTTAGTGGTCTCATATTTTGCTACTCATATGTTAGAGGCTGCTGAGCGCTTTGTTCCGCTGAGGTGTCCTGCTGCGGGGCGCTCCACCGTCCCCTGGTGGTCGAAGGATTGCGCGTTGGCTATTTCTGCCTATCAGTTGTCCCATTCCCGTTATAGGCGGAAACCGACCGTCTCGAATAGGCTCGATTGGAACCGGGCTTGTGCCATCTGCCAAAGAACCCTCCTTCGTGCCCGCCGTGAGTCTTGGCGCCGGTACGTATCTTCCATTTCTTCGTCCATGCCACCGACTCTGGTTTGGAAGCGGGTCAATAAGATCTGTGGTCGCTACGCTGTTTATGCAATCCCCACTCTGGACATCGGAGGCTCGCTTGTGTCTGATGGCCGGTTGGTAGGCGAAGCTCTGACTGACCATTTTGCTTCGGTCAGTAGAGCTGGTAGCTACCCTCGACGGTTTCTTGATCATAAGGTTGCCATAGAGTATCTTCTTTTAGATTATTCTACGTGTGCCACCTACTCTATAATACGCTCTCTTTTTCGTCTATGAGCTGCGGGATGCTTTGTCTCACTGTGGCTCCACCTCTCCCGGTGATAATTGCATCCACTACGACTTTCTCCCTCGTCTCCATCCGCACTCAGTTATTTTTGGTTGACATCTACAACTTACTTGGGGTCAAAGGAAAATATCCGTCCTCCTCGCGTGTGGGAGTTGTTCTCTTCTTTCTCTAGCCAGGTAGGGACGGTTTGGACCCCAGTCAGTATCGCCTTATTGCTCTTACGAGCTTCCTCAGTAAGTTATTCGACAAGATGGTTCAAGATTCTCCTCACTTGGATTTTGGAGTCCAACTCGCTCTTCTCTCTATTTCACTACGGTTTTCGCAGCGGTCGTAGTACGCTTGACCACCTCATTCGTTTAGAACATTCGGGTTTATGGGCTTTTTCTTCCGGACATCAGGTGTTAGTGGTGTTATTCGACATTTAGAAGGCCTACGATACCACCTGGCGCATGGTGTTTTACGTCAGTTATATGATTCGAGTACGAAGGTCTTTTTACCGGTTTTTATTCAAGAACTTTTATCGTCGAGTAATTTTAAGGTCCCTATTGGGGATGCTCTCTCAGGCTTGCGAATTCAAGAGGAGGGTGTTCCACAAGGTTGTGTTTTAGGTGTGACATGTTTTGGCGTTGCCATTAATAGTCTGGTGTTCACTCTTCAGGAGGAGGTTTTAGCTTCCCTCTTCATGGATGACTCGGCGTTGTTTTGTTTATCTCCCCGCTTGCTTTCTTCTGCCCTTCGATTACAGCTGGCAATTGATGCCGTGTTGGGTCGTGCTGTCTCAAAGGGTTTCCGGTTTTTGGTCCCCAAAACGAAAGCCATGCATTTTTATTGGGGTCGTGGTGTCCTTGTTCCCCCTCCACTCTTCTTGGATGGCACGACGATTGAATATGTCCCCGTTTTTGAGTTCTTGGGTTTAACGCTTGATAGCAAGCTCACTTGGATGCCACATTTGCGTCGCTTGAGGGCGTCCTGTTCGAAAGCTATGTATGGATTTGCTTAGGGTTTTATCCCACACCACTTGGGGTGATGATAGGCGCACCTTATGGTCGCTTTATTCGGCACTGGTCCAATCCTGGCTGGAATACGGTTTCCAGGGGTATTCTTCAGCGTCTCATTCAGCCTTGAAGATACTTGACTCTGCCCGTTCACTTAAGGCCCGTCTTAGTAGTGAAGCCTTTCTCACCTCGCCTATCCCTAGCCCCTTTGTTGAGGGTGGCGTGCTTCCCTTGCGATATCACTGGCTGCAGGTGCGCCTACGATTCCTTTTTCGTGTTCAGCAATACCCTTCATCCATAGTCCATGAGTGCCTTTTTTCCCCGTCCTCTTCGGCATCTTTTGATCGGCGGCCATCTCTACCACGGCGTCTGGGGCTCCGGGTTGGGGACAATCTCTTCGCCTGGGTGTTCCCGGGCTGTTGGCCCTCCCATTCCCACCGGCTCCGTGTTGGGGCGTTCGCCTTCCTGAGGTCTGTACTGTCTTTGGCATTTCGAGAAAGGGTCTACTGACCCTCGTCTATTAAAGTGCCTGTTTCTTGGACATGCGTGTTCTTAAGCCCACCAGCATCCCATCTATACTGACGGCTCGAAGTCCTACCTCGGTGCTGGGGCTGTCGCGGTGTCCTTTACGGAGTCTCTTCGGTCCGCCCTCCCTCCTGTAGCATCCGTTTTACCTTAGAGTTGGCGGCCATTCTTTTGGCTATTAATTTGATTTTATCCCTCAATTCTTCAGATTTTATTGTTTTTAGAGATTCCCGGTCTGCTTTGGAGGCAGTTCCTTCTTGTTCGTCACACACTATTTTGTTTTACGGATTTGCTCTTAGCTGGTTATAAATGTCTCCCGTTACAGGATGGCATTCTATTGGGCTCCGGCTCATGTGCCCTTTAGGGATTTCTACCCCGTAATCAGGGCGCATGTCTTTTGTTTGTGGCAGAGAGAATAGGATTCGTTCCCCACTTCTAAGCCGTCCCTTATTAAACGCTCTGTCCGTTCCTGGTCTCTTAGCTCTCAGCGACTTCGGTCTTGGGAGCTTGCTCTTTGCCGGTTGCGAATTGGGCACACCCGACTCACCCATGGCTATTTAGTTTTGGTGGAGGCAGAGTTTGCCCGGGTTATCCCTTTTGCGGTGGCGAGCTGTTTGTGGCTCACATTTTAATAGTTTGTCCTCGCCTTGCTTCTCTTTCGAAATTCTTGCTTCCCTACCCTTTCTGGCGTCACCTTCTCTGCTCGACTTCGCTTTATTTTAACAGAGAACTCCCTTCGGTCGTCCTCCCTCCTTACATTTGTATCACGAAGTGGCGTTTAATCCCTTTTATAAATTCTTTCCATTTTTGTGTTTAGGTTTGTAATGTCTTTTATCCTGTGCCCTTCCCTCCGGCTGGCGCATGTCATTTGTTTATTGCCCCAGACGCTCTTGTTTTTAGAATGCGTGCTGTATGCCCGTAATTTAAGCGTGTGTCTCTGTGTTGCATTGTTTTTTTTTAATCCTTTGCTTTTGCCCATTTTTATTGAGTGTCTCCCACGCCTCTTCTGACTTTTTTCGGGCGACTCTGTTTAACAGTGCTGCCTTTAAGAATCCATTATGATTGGGCAGCTGCCTGTTTCTTTTCTCTTAAACTAAACTAAATTTAAACTTGCACTTACAGAAGAACTGCCCCATGGTGGACACCGAATACTGTAGCGACTGCAAGAACGGACTCTTTTACAGTCCTCTTGCTGTTGGAGACGTGATCTGGAACTTCGAGAAATTTCTAGTCGGGCGAGATGGAAAACCCTACACGAGATACCATCCTATTAACACAAATGCTTCTGCTTTAATACCTGATATCACCTATCTTTTGTCGCAAAATGCAGCCTAAAGAATATTTGTGGCTATTCTAATATGCTAACTACCAGCTATTTTCATTCCAATAGGTAATCTAAACAGGTCGTTGAAAAGTGCCTGTCCTTACATATAACAATCTTCGACCGTTAGTCACTATATTTTTCCACTTAGGAAAATTTCGGGATATCATCATCATCACTTCACTAACTCTACATATAATTTAAGAACGGGATTTTTGGGAGTATTTGAATAATAATTTCATCTTAGTTTGGTTATGACTTTAGTATATTTTAAATTTTTATCAAGGTAGTTTCTTTGAATTTCTTTAGAGTTTAATAAAACAAAGCGGTTTAGTTCATAAAAAATAAATATGATTCTCCGATGCTTTATAATGTTTTAAAAGAAAATACATTGCAATTAGTGAAGTTCAGAAAATTTCTTAAAATTTAAGTAAGGCTGCTTATTTATTTTATCTATAACTATATTTTAGCAACGCGATTTTCTGAAAGGGTGAAAATAGTTTAGCCATGGCTGCTTTTTTTTAGATTTTAATCTTAGTAGCGAAGCGCAAGCTCATCCCGTAGGGGGTACTGGCGAAGCCATTGCCTGGTTTCCTATTTTTTTTTTTAATTTGAGAATTACCATGTTTTTTACTTTAGTTATTAAATTTTTGTAGAAAATTCAACTTTTTGAAAAAAAAATATATTATGGAATATTTGGGAATTTTTTAACCCAAAATAAATACAAATGATGAAGTTCTGAAAATGTATTAAATTTAAGTCATGTTTTCTTGTTTATTTTCGTATATTCGAAAGTTTTATCAAAATTGTTTCTAAGATAAGATTGTCAATTTTAATCTTTAGCAGCAGGAACCAGCTACATATCCTTAAGACGAGTAGTGCAAAAGTAAATTATTCGAGCAAATTATATCAGAAAAAAGCAGCACTGCAGCAGGTATTTTTTCTTATTTCAAAAGAATTCCGATGATTTTTTTCTTAGCTTAAAGTCCCAAAATAAGCATGGATCTTAAAAAACAGACGTGGTAGAGAACCTATGATTAAATCATACAGGCATGTAAGAAATAGACATACAGTTAATTACTGAATTACTCTTATTTATAAATTTAAAGAATGAGATAATTTTGAACAATGAAGTACTTTAGGATCGAGTAAAGATAGTCCCTCCCTCCTAAGACGAAAAATAAATACATAAATGCATCACCAAATGGTGAATGTAACACAAGGTAAAGCTTTCCTTACAATACATGAAATATCCCAAAATGAAAATGCACACGGAAAAATACAAGTGCTTTCCTGTTTAGGGTAAACATACAGAATGAATACACATGACTAAAGAAAAAGAAATGCCAACAAGATGGCACATTATTCAAAGAGAGCAGCGAACAAGCACGCTTATTAAGCCGAAATAATTATATAATAACCAGATAATGGCTTCGCCACTCCTCCCATATGGGGGGAGCTTGCGCTTCGCTACAGAGATTAAAATTTAAAATCTAAAAAAAATCAGCAATGATTATATTTTTAGAGATTTTCTGAACTTCGCTAATTATAATAATTTTAAAAAGAAACTCTAAACTAAATTTCCCCCCTTTCAAAATATCACGTTGCTAAAATATAGTTATAGAAGAAGATATATAAAAATAAATATTCTGAACTTCACCATTTGTAATTCCTTGGGTTTTAAAAACTTCACTAAATTTCGATACTTATATTTATTTCTGAACTTCATCATTTTGTTTTTTGATTTTATAAAAGAATTATTAGAAATAACTTTGATAAAAAACATAAGTCATAACCAAACTAAAATCAAATTATTATTCAATTACTCAAAAAATCCCCTTCTTAAATTATAGAGTAAGTGATGATGATGATGATGATGGCAATAATACCTTCATTATT
Source organism: Ceratothoa steindachneri (assembly GCA_963969495.1). Classification (NCBI taxonomy): domain Eukaryota; kingdom Metazoa; phylum Arthropoda; class Malacostraca; order Isopoda; family Cymothoidae; genus Ceratothoa; species Ceratothoa steindachneri. The sequence continues at coordinate 188,578,942 of OZ018320.1, forward strand.
TTCAAATCGAACATTAAATGCATTAAATACAATCAAACTACTTCTACATATTGCATGTAGATAAAAATTTAGTATTATGCCTACACTGCTTTTAACATAGGAGAGAAATGAGTATGAAGCTACCTTAGTCACGCCACAGTGTATATGTGCACAGAAAAGTGCCAAAGTTATGAAAATTAAAGTGCATAAAATTGGTAGTTTTGTTAGTTTGTACGTAATAATTCTTTTTTAACTTGTTGCCCTTTGAGGGTTAAATTATTGAAAATAAATCAAATATAATGGATTAAAAAAACTTTCTATTCTCCAGAATCCCTAAGTAAAGCGCTGGCAGTAATGGATGATATGGTACATACTTGATATGATCAATCCAGATAGTGTTATAATAATTGCTTCCTACACAACAACTTGCACAAATATCACCTGTTGTTTCATGAATGATTATTGTAGGACAATCGAGAATTTTTTCCAAACCATGAGGTCCTCGCAAGGGGGTACACTGTGTATCATGTACTTGAAGAGCTGCACATCTGCCATGTCATACGTGACGTAAACTCTCTGAGGGGAGGGGGGATGAGAAAGTTGCTGCTGCACTTTCCCCTCGCCCAAACTCACCACTAACTTACTTTTTTATTATTGATATTATTTATCATCATCATCACTAACTCTATAATTTAAGAAGGGGATTTTTTTTTTAGTATTTGAATAATAATTTCATCTTAGTTTGGCTATGACTTATGTTTTTTATCAAAGTTATTTCTAATAATTCTTTTATAATATCAAAAAACAAAATAATGAAGTTCAGAAAATTTATTTTTATATAACTTCTTCTTCTTTTATTCTTCCCAAATATGCATAGTTCGGTGGGGTAACAATGACGCCTTGATGGAATGTGTGCCATCCTGGGATCACCTAGTACCAGGGTATGATATTATTTATCATCATCATCACTAACTCTATAATTTAAGAAGGGGATTTTTTTTTTAGTATTTGAATAATAATTTCATCTTAGTTTGGCTATGACTTATGTTTTTTATCAAAGTTATTTCTAATAATTCTTTTATAATATCAAAAAACAAAATAATGAAGTTCAGAAAATTTATTTTTATATAACTTCTTCTTCTTTTATTCTTCTATAACTCTAAATTTTAGCAACGTGATATTTTGAAAGGGGGTAAATTTAGTTTAGAGTTCCTTTTTAAAATTATTATAATTGGCGCAGTTCAGAAAATTAATAAAAATTTAACCATGGCCGTTTTTTTTTTAATTTTAAATTTTAATCTTAGTAGCGGGGGAGTGGCGAATCCATTGTCTAGTTATTATATATTATTATTACTATTGTTTAATATTATTATTTTTATTATCATTATAGCTATCCTCTCAACATTTTCTACCGGACCTTTATACTACGAGGAGTATTCCCAAATATGCATAGTTCGGTGGGGTAACAATGACGCCTTGATGGAATGTGTGCCATCTTGGGATCACCTAGTACCAGGGTATGATAAGAATAGGTGATCACACAAATAATTCTTTAGTGGACCCTTCACTTTCTACTTTTTATTAGATACCCTTCTACACCTTTCAAACTTTGGTCTTCTATCCACAGAGGTTGTGGTCGACCGGCGAACAAGAATTAGGTAGGGGGTTTGGTGGGCCATCGACTCTGCTCACCTTTCTCCATTGCACAGATAAGGTGGCTACGCTGGCACAATCCATTATGATTAGACCTCGAGGACAATTTCGCCTGAATGGCGGGCCGGGTTGGCATTCTTGGCAAAGCTCCTCAACGCTGGTGTCGTGGTGTGACATTATATTATATCAATACCATATTATACCTATGGGGAAGGGACTAATAACTTAAAGGCGAACACCCAAAGGGCCGGAACGCCACGAGCTTTGACGCGCGGAGCAGCGAGAATAGAGTGTAAAACGAGGTCAGGTAAAATTTGGGCAATGGCACAGCTCCAGGTTATTTAAAGAGGCTTAAACAAAAATATAATTTTATTTACATAAAATAAAAGAATCAATGGGCAAAATTATATTGGTAAATGAGGGGGGAAATTGCATAGTTATGCATCAGACTCTTAAGTTAGAAATTAATGCGTTACAGAAGGAGACTATTCCAATGGGGAGGATTAACTCAAATGGGTTGCTGAAAGGGGAGGGGGGCTTACGGAGGCTTACGGAGGATTCCGGGTGAGACGTCAGGGTAACAGGGTAAAGTTTCATGGATGTCTTCTGCAGGCAATAGACGTGAGGGCGAGGGCACTCGGAGCTTCTGAACGGGAAGTTGGCGTGATGATGGTTCTCCAGGGGAGGGGGAGGCGGTAACGTCCGGTTCAGGGGAGAGTATTTCGGCCACCCGAAGACAAGGAGGGCTTTTACAGGAGTTGATGAGTGGAGTCGGAAAAATCGCTCAGTGGCGATCGTCAAATGGAAATACCTCACTGGCTGGGCTAATTCCAACGACACGAAAAGTTCAGCCATAACTTTGCTTCGTTGTTAAGCACCTGACTTGGAACTAGGGGGAATGCTTCTTGGATTCTGGCGGAACTCTTCAACTCTCTATCTCCCACCTGGAAGATGAGCCCTTTATATCCAAGGCTCCCCCTGCAGAGGTTGGGGGAAACATGGGGTATTTGGCCAGTGCTACTCTCTAATGGCCTCAAACCTTCACGCCCAGGCGATTCTAACCGGCAAAAAGGTGGTCTGGGGTGGACGCAGTTCGAGGCTACCGCTTGTGGATGGGGCGGGGGAGGCTTACCAATTTAAGCCTAACCAAATTCTAGAATTTTCTTTAACGCTTGGACGTCACTTCCGTACCTGAAAAGAAATTCCACGTGGAAATCCCCCACACATCTCCTATCCGAAAGATGATGCTTTACAGAGCAGTTGCGTAGGAAAGGATCATCCCACCCGTCGAACTAGAATTATCAAGGGTCTAGGGAAATTCTGACCTGCTACGACAGGTGTATACACACACACAAAAATGTGAATCTTAGCTCAGCGGGGAATTTACGGACATAAGCCATAAACGGGTCAATTCTAGAGACAATTTAACTAGCACAATTTTAATCTTAAAAAAAAAACAGGAGAACATTGGCGACATTTCAATGGAATCCCCCCCAAAATGATGCAATTAAATGGAGGCATGAATATGGGACTAATGACTAAACAACTTAGTGGACCAAAAAAATTATAATTAAAAACATTAATGAGATAATATATACATAAGGCATTATAATATCGGCAAACTTTTGCCAAGCATTTAACCTCTAGGTTATGGGAGAAATACCATCTTTACAGTTATTTAATTTAGTGGCTCGTCGGCTTCTTCTGCCACCGGGTTACGCTCAAATTGTATGCAACACAGTTGTCACTGCCGCGGACATACAATATTTCAAACTGATATTGTTGGAGTATCAGCAACCACCTCATGATGCGCCCATTCTGACTTTTTGTATTTCTCAGAAACGACAAGGGGTGGTGGTCTGTTTCCACTACAAACGGCTTTCGTATTAAGTACATACTGAACTTGGTAACCCCTTAGACTATTGCCAAGGCCTCCCGTTCTATTACTGAATAATTTCGTTCGCGTGGTAAAAGCTTTCTACTCGCGTAAGCCACCGGGTTGCTGTCTCCGTTGTCAGCATATTGAAGGAGGACACATCCAATTCCTTCATCACTGGCTTTGGTCCTAATGCCGAAAGGCTTAGTCAGATTCGAGAGCCTCAGAATGGGAGAAGACGTTTGCTGGTTCTTTAGTTGATGGAACCTGGGGGAGGTTTCGGGGACCCACGAGAGGGAAGCCGGGGATTTTTTTGTGAAGCAGGACAGTTATCGGTGCCGCGATTGATGCGAAGTTGGGAATGAAGCGGCGGTAAAATGTAAAATGAGACCGATCCCATAAATGACCTCAATTGTTTCTTCGTGCGGGGGAGGGGCATCTCAACGATGGCTTGGACTTTTTCTTCCTGGGGGCTCATCTGATTTTTACAGATCTTGAATTCCAGATACTTAATCGTATCATAAGCAAGGTGGCACTTAGTAGGCCCAAGGGTGAGCCCGTGCTCACGAAGCCTATTGAGTAGGGCGCGGAGAGCGATCAGGTGCTGGCCCCACGTAACGGTCGCTACATACAGGTTGTCAAAATAAAAAGAGACGTGGGGCAGCCCGTCTACGATCCTTCGCATCATTCTGTCATAAGTGCTGCTTGCAGTGACTAGCCCAAAAGGGAGTCGTTTGAACTGCATGAAGCCCTTATATGTGGGAAAGGCGGTATACTTGCGGGCGTTTTGTCGGAGGGGAATTTGGTAGTACGCCTTACAGAGGTCTAATTCGGAAATGAAGTTCATTTCCTCAAAAAAGGCAAATTTTCATCTATGAAGGGAATGGGTTCTGCGTCGAACACCGTTACCGAATTCAGCTTGCGAAAATCGACGCACATAAGGAAAGTGTGGTCGGGTTTGCAAACCATAACAATGGGGGAGCAATAATCGGACGACGAGGGTTCTATTATATCCAACGCTACCAGATTATCCACCTCTTCGTTGAAAGCTTTCCTAATGTGGATGGGGAGGGGATATGGCTTAAAGCGGACGGCTTCTGGGGTAATAAGGACGATGTCATGCTCAAATTGCTTAGATCAGCCGGGGGTGTTAGAAATGACATCACCGAATCCGCTCAGTAATTGCTGCAGCTGACTCTTGGAATAGGGAGCTAGCCGGGGGCAGACTTCGAGTGCGTTCGCCTCAGATGGATTTGGAACTCGGGTAGTGACCAAAGGGGATATTCATTATCTGACTCAATACAAACTACTTGGACGACGTTGAGGGGGCCAGCGGGGTATGCTGCTTCTAACGGAGATTCTTCGTCTGGGTGGTACCCTTTTAACATATTCACGTGGGAAACCTTCGCTCTCGCCGGAGTACGGATGAGGTAATCCACGGGTCCTCTAGCCTCGAGGACGGGGTAGGGTCCCTTCCACTGGCTAAGGAGTTTGTTGCTTTCCGTGGGAAAAGGTAACAGCACCTCTGCGCCAGGCTTGAATTTTCGTTTTTGTGACTTAAGGTCAAAGTAGGTCTTATACCTCTCTAAATTCACGTCCGCGTTCTTATAGACTAGATCAGCACACTCTTCTAACTTTTTTCTCAAATCCAGGAGATAAAAGTAGGAGGTCTGTATTTCCTCGTCCAGTTGGAGATTAGTAAAGAGTTCGTTCAGGATGCTGAGGGGGGCGCGCACGTTCCGTATCTACAAGATCTCGAAAGGGGCGAATCCAAAGGTTCTATGAGGGATCTCTGCACGCGAAAAGGGCAACCGGCAAGTATCGGCGCCATTCTCGGGGCTGGTCAATGCAGAGCCTTTTGAGGACTGATTTGAGGGTCCCGTATAATTCTTTGCACATACTGTTCCCAGCCGGATGGTAAAGGGTAGTAAACAAAGGTTTTGCCATCAGAAGCTTGCCTACATATTCCATAAGTTCAGAAATAAACTGTCTCCCTCGATCTGACAGTACATCCTTGGGAATTCCCAAGCACGAGAATTTGGAGATCAGTGCTTCGGCGCACGTGATACTAACAATCTTCTTGAGGGGGACTGCTTCTGGGAAACGGGTAGGGAAGTCTACCAAGGTAAGGACGTAGCAATGTCCTTCACTGAAAGGGGGGTGAATAGGGCCAATCAGGTTGATAGCCACTCGGGAAAAGGGCTCGGTGATGATGGGACCTCTCTGAAGGGGGGATTGCTTAACCCACCCTTTTGCAAACGTCTTTTGACAGATATCACATGACCGACAATATTCTGCGATATCTTTGGCTGCACCTGGCCAAAAGAAATACTTGAAAACTCGTTGCGTGGTCTTATTATGGCTAAAATGGCCGGCGAATAAACTGTCATGGGGAAGCTTTAATACTTGCGGGACGTATTCACGGGGAACACACAAGGCATGTGTTTCTTGGTCTGTGACTTCTGAGCAGGCACGATACAATAAGTCCTTCTTCACGAGATACGACACTCGTTTGTTAACTCGGGTGGACTCACGTTCGAGGGTTTTAGTTTTCTCCCAAAGGGGAGGAGAGTTGCGCACTCCTTCTGGGCGAGGGCAAACTTGTCGCCCCGGAGAGCTTGAAACCCGGGTCGATAGGGGTTTCCAGGGAACGGGTGAATGAGATTCCAGGGCTGCCTGTGTACGGGTAATCACGGGCTGGGCCACGGGATGGTCGTGGATTACGGGGCTCTGACCGATCAAAACGGAGCAGAACTGGATTGGGGCCACCGGACATATAGTCACACTCGATGTGACAACGAGTTACTGGGAAATGACTGGCCAGGCCAAGGTAGTCATGCACCACCGCAAACTTCTTGTGGTCAGGGCCAACAGGGGGATAGTAGGTCCTCAGACACTACGATGCAGGTGCACCCGGTGTAACGGATGAAGGTGGATACTCGGCAACCGTTCACGGTTCCGTTCTCGAATTTCAATCCACCAGGGTTGTTCTCATAAAGAGGAAGTTTACCTGATGGTCCGGAACTTTCGAGGGTGAGGGAGGATCGGGGGTCTCCTGAGGCGACGGAGGAGGAGCAGGGGTGGCCCAGATTTGGTGCACTTGGTGGGACTGAGAGTTTGCGAATCGGGAGTTTTGAGGACAGTTCGTGCGGTAATGGCCGGGAACTCCGCAGGTGTAGCAGATGATCGTTTTTTTTTTGATACGGCACAACCGGGGGAGAAGAAATGAGGGGCTTAAGCTCTCGGTGTTCAGATGGATGAAAGTTTCTTGGCTGCAAGGGACTAGGAACTTTGGTAAATCTTGGAACCAATTTAGGAGGGGCCTTAGGACCATAAAATTTAGTTTTGGGGGGTGATTAGGGAGCCTTTTTAACATCCTTAGGTTATAAATTGTGACTACCCACGTAGCCATCAGCCTCTTCCAAGCACTCCTTGAAAGTGGCACAACTTTTATCCTTAATGAAGGCGCGAATTTCGGGAGCCACGGCAGCTAAAAGCTGATCCCTAAGGAAGAAGTCCAGAAGGGACTCGTAGACATGGGGAATCTTGCACGCATCCAGCCAACACAGAAGGTGTCTTTGGAGGATGTACCCGTGTTGTCTAAATCTTTGACATGGCGGATCCTTTCCTGGCGGAATCGGGAGCAGTAGAATTCGCAATTCATATGAACAGCGGCTAACAATTCGGACTTTAACGTGGAATAGTCCAAAGTTGCTTCCGGAGGAAGGGATACGAAGATATTCCTTAACTGGGCGTTTATGATGAGGAGTAAGTGAGCGACGCCATAATTTTCGAGATCCCATCTATTGATCTGAAAGATTTTCTTAAAATGGGTCAAAAATGACCCAAAGTATTCTCTATCATTAAAAGCGGAAAGCTTGACTGAAGGAGTTTGGGGAATTTCAGCCCGGGAACCGATTGACTGAGAATCCATTTGATTTCGGCTCATTTCCAGCTCATGCTGCCTAATTTGTTCACGTTCTTTCATCTCCATTTTGTTCTTCTCCATCTCCATTTTGTTCTTCTCCATCTCCATCTCCATCTTTAGTTTGTTTTCCTCCATCTCCATTTTTCTTAGTTCCTCTTCCCTTCGCTCTGCCCGTTCGTTCCTCTCTTCTTCCTGTACGTAATTTAGCAGGTCTTTGCCCGAAAGACCTAACATTTCACCCTGACTCTTGAATTTTTCGAAGGATGACATTGTTACGCAGTTAACTGAGGGAACACTGACACGCAAACGAGCTAGGACACTAGCCACGCGAAACGAATACTTGAATATTCGTGAAGGCCTTGATCACAAAAAAATTAAGATACAGCTACCTAGCTCTGCTGTTTCTAAGCGGAAAAAAATTAAAATGGTCCTACCGGAATTAGGACACCAAAGACCTTAACTCTTTTGGATTAATTACCTGGGGTACAACACAAAATCTAAAGAGATTAACGTTCCACGGCTCTTCAATTAACTTGAACTTGCCTTCTGCCAGTACAATACAAAAATTGAAATAAAAGGGATAGACGTGAATAACGAGAAAACTTTTAATGTCGAAATTAAAATGACACAGGTTCGTAAAACTCCCAAACACACTTGACACCAAAATTATACAATATGTATATTAATAAATATATATATATGTCGTGGTGTGACATTATATTATATCAATACCATATTATATCTATGGAGAAGGGACTAATAACTTAAAGGCAAACAGATAAAGGGGCGGAACGCCACGAGTTTCGACGCGCAGAGCAGCGAGAATAGAGTGCAAAACGAGGTCAGGTAAAATTTGGGCAATGGCACAGCTCAAGGTTATTTAAAGAGGTTTAAACAAAAATATAATTTTATTTACATAAAATAAGAGAATCAATGGGCAAAATTACATTGGTAAATGAGAGGGGGTAATTGAAGAGTTATGCATCAGACTCTTAAGTTAGAAATTAATGCGTTACAGAAGGAGACTATTCCAATGGGGAGGATCTCCTCAAATGGGTTGCTGAAGGGGGGATGAGGCTTACGGAGGCTTACGGAGGATTCCGGGTGAGACGTCAGGGTAACAGGGTAAGGTTTCACGGATTTCTTCTGCAGGCAATAGACGTGAGGGCTAGGGCACTCGGAGCTTCTGAGCGGGAAGTTGACCTAATGACGGTTCTCCAAAGGAGGAGGGTGGGGGGTAACGTCCAGTCTAGAGGAGAGTATTTCGTCCACCCTAAGACGAGGAGGGAACGAGGAGGGCTTTTACAGGAGTTGATGAGTGGAGTCGGAAAAATCACTCGGTGGCGATCGTCAAATGGAAATACCTCACTGGCTGGTCTAATTCCAACGACACGAAAAGTTCAGCCGTAACTTTGCTTCGTTGTTAAGCACCTGACTTGGAACTAGGGGGAATGCTTATTGGATTCTGGCGGGACTCCTCAACTCTGTATCTCCCACCTGGAAGACGAGCCCTATATATCCGAGGCTCCCCCCGCAGGGGTGGGGGGAAACATGTGGTGTTTGGCCAGTGCTACTCTCGAATGGCCTCGAACCTTCACGCCTAGGCGATTCTAACCGGCGAAAAGTTGGTCCGGGGTGGACGCGGTTCAAGGCTACCACTTGTGGATGGGGCGGGGGAGGCTTACCTATTTAAGCCTAACCAAATTCTAGAATTTTCTTTAACGCATGGACGTCACTTCCGCGCTGGAAAAGAAATTCCACGTGGAAATCCCCCACAGCTGGACAGGGACCAATTGTGTAAATATCACATTCTGAAAATTAGGTGGCTTCCCTGTGCTTTCTCAGATGCCCATCCAATCCTCTTCTACCGGATAGAAGGTTTACTCCTATACTAGGCCTACGGTTGCAGTGGCTTCCGCCTCACGCCCTTCTTTGGAGGTGCCCTCGGATATTTCATGTCCCTCCCAGTGGCAGTTCCTCCTTTCCTATCACAGGTGACTCACAAGAAAAAAGCCAGGTAGCCAAAAAAATGACTGCTCACGGTGGGGGCAGTCCTGTTATCCTAAATTTTAAGTAACCAGTGGTCGACAAAACAAAACAAGACACAGTCTTTGATAGGGATCCGTGATGCCTTGGAGAGGTGGCCGTAACAGTGAGGCCACCTGAGATGCAGAAGGTGCCGGAGGCGACCTATCCATGGTTGGCAGGATATTTAATGTGGGTAAACCTGAGGTCAGTGCCAAACAGTGGATCTAGATCCGCCCATTTATAAGGTTCTCTTCACGTGGCCCAGGACCCGAGGAATCACAAAAAAGAGGAGATGTTCTCTTCCGGGCAGTACCCCTTTAATAGATAAGATCTTCTCCATCTCGGGGATGGATCTTCTTGAAACTGGTCCATCCTATCTAGTTGATTCTTCTGGCTGTTGAGAGAAGCGGGTTCTTTCCCCGTCCTCCTTTGCCCAAAAGAAAAAGAACAGGAAGGCAGAGAAGAATAAAGGTTCCTCTCACTCTGCGGGGGAAACTCGAGACGGATGGGTCACCTGCTGTTTTGGCAAGCGACCAGGAATATACTGGTAACTCTGGCCCCAAGGCGACCTCGGTTGGGGGCCGAGACAAAGTAAAAATTCATAAGTGCGCTCAGCGGAGCCACGATTACGTCGGAACCCTTCATTGGGAGACTATATCGTGTTTTTGAACTCGCTGGTTTCAAAGACTTTATGATTCAGTCCACCGATGGCAGAATGTTGACTTTCTGGCAAATGCATCGGATCTAACCGAAGCACCCATGACTAGTACCCTTCAGACACTTAATTACTCAAGAATGAGTGTGGCGCTGCCCTCTACCATGAACTTCGTGAAAGTAGTGATTTATACGTGGAAACTCATGGAGTAATCGATCACGTTATAGCTCACCGAGAGTGAGTCTGGCAAATTCCAAAGTGGAATGAGAAAACAGGGATGTGCTTTGAGACACACCCCTACACTGTTCATCACTTTTGACCGTGATAGGCTCCCTGGGTCCGTACGTGCGGTTGTCATCGCTACCATATGAAGGCGTTCGTGTCACTGCCGCAGAGCTGCTACTTCCACTGGTCATGTAGACGCGCAAAGTCGGGCTTAGCCGAAGTCTGTGTAAGTTGCTCCAAGGCCGTACACGATGTTCCTAATTGTAAGGCCAAGTGTGTAAATTGTGGAGAGCCGCACCACGCCTCTTCATGGTGCGGTTCATATCTTCTGAAAAAGGAAGTTGTAGCTGTTCAGGCCTCGATCGGTGAAGCCAAGCTCCCTCTACTCCTAGCCCATCTAGGGCTACAAGTACGGTCGGTTCCACGCTCATTCGGAACCCTTCTACTCACCCCAGAGCTAGTGACACAAAGGGGTCACACTCGGCCTCGGATAAAACCAGGGTTCATCTTCTCCCCCACACTGACCATTTCCTGTAAGGCAAAATGGCCGTGTGCTTCCACCGAGTCGTTAAGTTCACATGAAGCAACATCCCTGAAGGTAGGTACAAGGCCATCTTGCAGGGTTCTTAAAGTTGCACTCAGAAAGAAGGATAACACCAAAGGAGCTTCGGCTCCTACGCATCCAGCCAAAGCTGGACTGGGTGGCTTGAGGAGTGTGAATATTCCAAAGGACGGATCCTCGCCTAAAGGCCCTCAGCCCGCCGAATATTTCAAGGCCGAAATACAAAAACAATCTCATGGTGAACAAAACCTTCCTCAATAATTTCTCTAAGGCGACAGCGCCTTGGTCGGATAATCGAGCCCAGATTTCTGCCTCCAGGAGGCAAATGGCCATTTCCATGATTATCTTCTTTTCGGAGAGAGCACTCGCATCTTCTCCAAGCTAGGGCTGGGGGGCAATTTTCTTCAACAAAATTGCCGCAGACTCCGGGCAAACTGGGGGGTGGGGGTGGGGGGAGATGCAGAGGCTCGTCTCCTCCCGTTCGCCGTTAGCTAACTATTTGCATGAGACCATGCTGGTCTGGTGCCCCTTGCCCACCCTCCCTGGCTAAACGGGTTTTGTCACCCCTCCACCAAGGGAAGAGTGCCGGGGTGGAAGATGCGCCATTTAAATCCGACCTGATGTCTCAGTTCTTTTCTTTCAGCCAGTAGCGGTGCAGGTGCAGCTGGATAGGAAGTATACTGTTATTTCTACGTACATTATACCATTGGCAGACTTCGATGCGGCGGCTTCACATCGTGGCAAGGTTACCGAGACCCTTTCTCTTCCTTAGGGATTTGAACGATAGGTAACCCCTTTGAGTAGACTACTAGATCGATCCCAGGTGTCTTGTCTTTGCCGATCTAATCGACAAGCCAAAGATAGTTGTCCAAATATAGATGAGTTTACGTATCATATCCTGTGCTCTCAAGATGTACAGCCTGTTATGGGGAGGGTCTTTAACCTTCATGATAGAGACCACTTTCTATTTAACTATTATTTTTTGGCCACTACTGCCGGACACTCCTATATTGGTGATGGTGAGACTGAGCATAGTGGTCTGCATTTCAAAAACGGACTGATATCTCTCTCCCAGTCGAGTAGTTGAGGTCGGTGGATGAGGCTGTTGAGTTCTTCTCCAGGAACCTTATCGACGTGGATTTAGCTACTATTTTTAGAAGGGCTGCTCATTTCTCACGCCGACCGCTTCCTTTGAAGGTTAGCCAAATGTGAGATGGATCTCAAATAGAAACGCAATACCTACATGTGCCGCCCAAGTGATTTCACAGACGATGAATTTCGTAGAGCTGGGGCTAGGTTCCGGTATGTTTCGAAGCACTCCCGCAGCTCTTCATGGCAGACATACATGTCTTCACTTAACGGGAAACTCCCTCTAGCAGAGGTGTGGAAGCGAGTCAAATCGATGAGGGACAAGTTCTCGCATGGCCCCCCACCCGTTAAGCAGGAGAATGGGAGAGCAATCTCAGACCCGTTGGAGCGGGCCGAAAATCTATACTTTAATTCCCAATCGATCCAACCCGCTTCCTACTCTAAATTGAGCGTGAAAACCCGAGGGAGAAGGAAACGATTGGATGTACAGTCCTGTATTCACAAAAAAAATTACAATAATATTTACAAGAGATATGGGGTAAATAAATTTCAGATCTCGTTACTAAAGAAACAATCCTATCATCAACCAATAATTTATATATTGACAAACAACGATATAAAATAGGCCTAATAAACACTGGATACAAACAAAAAAGAAAAGACCTGATGTGCTACCCCCGGGAGAATTCCTGCTGGCTGCCACTTGAGTGTTCACAATTGTTGCTTAGGTCTTAGCAAAAAAAACTGCCGCATCTGAGCTCGGTATAATATAAAGCGATCTTGTCGTGGTATTGAGGCTATACAAGGTGTCCGAGAAAAAAGTTAACCGTACTTTGAATTAGTATCACTCAAAACATATTATAGATTTTTGAGTTCTGCAAAACAAAACAAATTAAACAACTATTTATTTGTCGATTCTGGAAATTTCATTAAATTTCCTTTTACAATATTGATACATTGATGGGTTTATTGGAGGCTATCAAAATTATGTTTGCGCAAGGAAGTAAAATAATGAAACTTCGAAGTTTAAAATCAGCAAATATATTTAAATATGTTTTTGACAAAAACACCTCTTCATATGGGTAATAAAAATTCATTTTTTTATTTTTCTAAGCACCGTTTCCTTCCACATGTCCTCCATTTCTTTCCAAGAACAGTTGCGCCTTTGATCGCATTGATTGAACAACTTTTTTGATTAACTTGTGATTTTCCTTAAGTGTATTGACTTTACGTGTGATACTATCTCGTAACTGGTTGATGCTTTGTGGTGGAGTAGAATAGACTTTATTCTTTTCGATATCCCCTTAAGAAATAATCGCACAGTGTTAAATCAGGGGATCTTGGGGGCCATTCAATTGCATGATTTAGTGCGACAATGCGGTTGTCAAACGTTTCTCTTAGTTTTGTTCTTACAGCAAGCTGTCTATGAGCTGGTGCGCCGTCTTGAATCCTCTAAGGTCTATTGAATTGATTTCCATAAATATGGCGGAGTTCCGAAAAGATCCTTTCGTTGATCATGCTCAGGTAGGCAGCAGCATTCAGGTTATTCTCGTAAAACAATGGCCCACAAGATAGCCATTCCCATATATTTCGATCCACAGAGACACTTTCTGCTGACAAATACGTGCGTCAAAGTCGATGGCTGGGGGGGAAGGGAGGTTCAGCGGCGCATATTGTCGAATGTTATGGCTATTTACCTTTCCATTCATGAAAAAGGCTGCCTCGTCACGAATCACAATGTTTTCCAAGAAACGAGCAGGTTTATGGAGAAGTCATTCGACAAATTGTCTACGACGAGAAAAATCAGTTTCAAGAAGCTGGTGTCTCGCATGCATCTTATAGGGATGCCATTTTAAGTCATGTTTAATAATGCGTTTAAATGATGACTTTGACAATTGTAACTAATTCTTTCTGACTGATACATGTGGATTTTGAAGAAGTGTCATCTGAACATTTTTTTATATTTTATGTTGTTCTTATGGTTCTCATACGTCCCGAACGACCTTTATTTAGATTTAAGCATGTTCCTTCATGTTGGTATTTGCGAATTTTTTTCGAAATTGTGGGCTTACTTGGTGGGTGCCTACCTGGAAAACGTTGTTCAAATGAATCTTGTACTTGTTTAATACTGCCAGTCTTAATAAAGTTTGTGACTACAAATACGCGTTGATCTTTTGCATGATTAAAAAGGTTCTATGAAAGTAAACTTTTACACAGAAACGCTTCGATTTGCTTAGTAAGCATTAATGACGAGAGAATACCAAAGCGTGGTAAAAACCACTTTAAAAAGGCTTTGCTTAAAGGGGGCGATGGCCTAGCCTTCTTAGGCGTCGTTTCATTATTTTACTTCCTTGCGCAAACATATTTTTGATAGACTCTACTAAACCCATTAGTGTATCAATATCATATAAGGAAATTTAATGAAATTTCCAGAATCGACAGTTAAATAGTAGGTAAATAAAACGCTTTTTGCAAAACCCAGAAATCTCCAATAGTTTTGGAGTTATACTAATTCAAAGTACGGTTAACTTTTTTCTGGGACACCCGGTATAACAAGTGGTGTCGAAAAATAACAAAAAGTAATTAGCTGAAGAAGAGAAAAAAAAACCTTTTAGACAAATAAATATATACAGGGTGTCCACAAAGTCTGAGTACATAGGAATTTTAATATTTTATTTATTTATGTTATTATTCCTCCCCAGATCGAATGATGGTTCTGTCTAAAGAAGAAAGAATCGAGCTGGTACTCTTAAGTGGACGAGAAGGATGGTCTTATCGCAAAATAGCCGATGAATTTAACCTTCGACACCCTGATCGGCAACTTATTTATTTTACTGCCGTCGGGAAATTGGTCACGAAGTTTAAAGAAACAGGCAGTGTCTTGGACAAACCCCATTCCGGGCGAACAAAGATTTCAGACGAAACGAAAGAGGTTGTCATGGCCAAGATTGCTGCTAGCCCAAAGAAATCACTTCTTCGGACATCCATGGAGTTGGGCGTTCCAAGGTCAACTATCCACAAAATCCTGGTAGAGCAGAAGTTCCATCCGTACAAATTACAGATATTACATCACTTAAATGAAGACGACCCCGATAGACGAATGCAGATGTGCGAATGGGTTTCAGATAAATTGGATGAAAATATCAATTTTACTAAAGACCTTTTGTTTTTCAGTGATGAAGCTTTGTTTTATGTTAATGGTGAAGTCAACAGACAGAATCTTCGATACTGGTCTCAAGACAATCCACATTGGATAGATCCATCCAAACAGCAAGGCTGCAAAAAGGTGATGGTGTGGTGTTGTTTGTGGAAAGCTCATGTGCTAGGACCCTTCTTCTTTGATGAACATGTAACCGGTGAGACTTATCTGAACATGTTGAGAGACAAATTAATGCCTCAAATTGAGCGCCTAGGCAAGGAACTTCCGGACTGGTTTCAACAGGATGGAGCCCCTGCCCATTTTGCTACAAATGTTAGAGATTGTCTGAATGGCACTTTTCCTCACTGGATTGGAAGAAGAGGTCATGTGGAGTGGTCCCCTCGTTCACCAGACCTTTCTCCCCTTGATTTCTTTTTCTAGGGTATGTTAAAAGAGAAAGTTTACTCAATAAAGATTGCAAATCTAAACCACTTGAGAAAACGCATTATCAGTCAGTGGGCAGAAATCGACGGCAATGTACACCTATTCAATCGAGTTCACCAGAATTTATCAAGGCGCATCGAATTATGCATTGCAAATAATGGAAATCATATTGAAAACACAATTTCTTAACATTATAATTAAATAAAATTGTTTTGTTCTAAAGATATGTATTTATCCCCTATGTACCCAGACAATGTGGACACTCTATATATTATATATAAATATATATATATATATATATATATATATATATATATATATATATATATATATATATATATATATATATATCGTAGAATGGACTCTTGACGGTATACTATATATAACTATTCGTTGAGGGAACTATTCAATTATATTTAGAGTGCGTGGTTATCTGGTTGACCGATGTTATTTATCTTCAATATGCTTAAGAAGTGGAACTGAGCTCAAGGATAATAATATGGCTACCATTAATAAAATAGAGTTTTATTAATAAAACTATCAACAACACACAAAATGGAAAATGTTGACATAAACAGAGAATGGAAAGGGTCGTGGCAATATCTGGCTAATCCGAGGATTAAGATTTGAGAGAGATTTAAAAAAGGTAAACAAACAAAAATTAAAGGGATGGGATGGTTCGCTAAACCATTTAAAGCACAGGATAGGGTTAACAAAAAGGTTCAATACTCAAAGGTAATGTTCAGCTTACAAATTAAAAGTTGTTGTGCAGAGGAAGGCGACGCAAGGGAATTTTCGGTCCGCTGGCGAGTTCCAGCTGAAGAAGGGGGAGATTAAATGATCCTAACGTGACGTCTTGAAAATGAGAATGGTTTCTTAAAGAACGGGCTTGAATAACAATGGCTGTTCTACGTTGTTCTCTTTTGAACAACAGGGGGGGGGGGTGAGAACCGTCTCTTGTCTACGGGCTCAAAGAACAATGGCTGTTCTAACGTTGTTCTCATTCTGAACAACAGGGGGGAAGGGTAAGAACCGTTTCTTGTCAACGGGCTCAAAGAACAATGGCTGTTCTAACGTTGTTCTCTTTCTAAACAACAGGGGGGAAGGGTGAGAACCGTCTCTTGTCAACGGGCTCAAAGAACAATGGCTGTTCTAACGTTGTTCTCTTTTTGAACAACAGGGGAGGCCTTGTAGACTTAGCGTCGTGAAGGCTCGAACCTTGGCACTCAAGGGATATTGTCCTCTTCTGGACAATGATGGTGGATCTCGAGGTAGAGGGCCCTGGTGACAAGGTGAGACCGAATCGGCGGGATGTCTCGCGAAGATAATCTGGATCTGAATCTCCTCTTATTAGTAAAGTTTCCATATAAATAGTTGAGCCATCCCCTTGGCATAGGGGACAATGGAGTGGGTGCTTCGAGGGAATGCCCAGCCGCGCCATGGGAACAATACCTTATCTGCCCATAAGCGTAACTTAATCTGGCGAGGTCAGCGCATGGGACGAAACGGCGGGGGATGAAACTCCTTGGTTAAATATTGACTTAGGTGGAGTGATAACGCGCCCGGCTTCAAGGCGAAGATGCACGTGGGTAGCAACGTGTTTTTATCAACATGTGATAGCGGTTGAAATTAAGCGGCCTCAAACCGTTCTATCACACCCCTCCATTCCGGGGAAAGTTGTCACTTTGAAAAAAAGAGAGAAGGGACAACGATAGAGCTCCGTTGTGGGGAACTCGTTTTCTTGTACCAACCGTACCTTTATGCACCTAGCTAGTATTACCTCAATACATATGATTATTTTGATCTTTTGATTATAGGGGAAACTAACCTTTAATACAAACTTAATCATAAAAGGAACATGGAGCAATGAAATTATATAAAATTAGTACATATGGGACAAAATAATTTATACGTAATTTAATGGGTAAAAATATTTTTACATACGAGAAAAAAAATACACATTGAGCCACAAAATTTAGACATATACATTAACTAATTATATTACAAGAGAATCTAATTTAAGTCGTACAATACGGTATATACATACATGGAGATCCTAATCCTACGAATACAATTAATCTACACTATTTGGTAACGCATTCCTACTGAGTGCGTTGGCGACCTGGTTATCGGAACCTTTTATATAATTTATCTTAAATTGGTACTCTTGCAAGAGTAAACTCCAGCGCATAATTCGGCCGTTGGAGTGTCGTACATTTTGAATATAGGCCAACGGGTGGTGGTCAGTTCCTATCTGAAATTTTTTTCCACTCAAGTACATTTTAAACCTGTCAATAACCCAGATAATTGCTAGAGCTTCCTTCTCTATAGTGGCATATCTCTTTTCGCGTGGTAATAATTGGCGACTAGCATAAGCAACTGGATGATTCGTTCCGTCAGCCTCATATTGAAGGAGCACACCTCCAATGCCCTCGTTGCTCGCGTCGGTCTTAATCTCAAAGGATTTTTCCGAGTTGTGCAACTTTAAAATGGGGCAGAAATGAGCTTACTATTGAGCTGATTAAAATCGGAAACAGCAACATCATTCCAACGTAGACGATCGGGTGAATTCTTTTTTAAAAGGGAGCTGAGGGGCGCCAAAATTGCAGCGAAATTCAGGAAAAATCGCTGATAGTAAGAAGCTGATCCTAGGAACGATCTTAATTGCTTCTTAGTATTCGGGAGGGGCATGTCGGTGATTGCCTTAAACCTGGCCTCTTGGGGACCTTACTGGCTTTGTCCTATTTTGAAACCCAAGTATTTTATGGTTTCGTGGGCAAAATGGCATTTGCTGGGGCCAATGGTGAGGCCATTTTCGCACAGTCGCTCGAAGAGAGCTAATAGCCCATTCACGAGTAGGGACGTAGACATTATCGAAGTTAAAGGATACATTCGGAAGTCCATCTAACAACCTTCTCATGAGACGGTTATAGTTGCTACAAGCAGTCACGAGGCCAAAAGGAAGGCGCTTAAATTGCATTAAGCCTTTCTCCGTTGCAAAGGTGGTATATGCTTTCACATCAGGCCGGAAGGTAATTTGATAATACGCCTTGCACAAATCGAGTTCTGAGATGAACTTGGCGTTTTCAAAAGGGTGGAGGCTTTGGTCTACCAACGGGATGGGCTCGGCGTCGAACACAGTTACCGAATTTAACTTCCGGAAGTCGATGCACATCCGGTAAGAGCCATCAGGTTTCTTGACCATGACGATTGGGGAACAATAACTAGAGGTGGACGGTTCTATTATGTCTAAACTAGTTAAATTATCAACTTCGGCGTTAAAAGCTTGGCGTAAATGAATCGGCATGGGATAGGGTTTTGAACGGACGGGTTCTAAGGTTGTTAATTTAATATCATGCTCGAAACTAGTAGCGCATCCAGGCTTCTCTGAAATAACGGCGTCGAACTCACAAAATAATTCTTGTAGCTGACTCTTTTGATGTGGTGTCAGCTGCGCGTCGATATCCAGGTCAGAGGGTTCAAAAGACTCGCCTGGTAGGGAAGGAAGAGGGTAATCGGCATCAGGTTGTATGCACACTGTTTGTATTACATTAAGGGACTCCGCAGGGTAATTCTCTACAAGCGCCGATGTTTCGTCCAGTGCTACGAAGGTATCTCCATGGGCGCGTTGGTGGTACTTTTTTTCTTTGGGTCCATGGACAGTCTCCGTGTCCTTGTTTTGGGCCTTATCCCACAAGGGTGTTAGTACTTCACACTCATTTTGTGCCGTCCTAAAGTCCTGGTTAAGGGACTCCGAGAATTCGGACGGTATCGGGGTTCTGAGGGGGACTGGCTCCTGGGCTTCTTTCTTATCTCGGCCTTGAGGAAGGGCAACCTGAGACACAGGGTCGGAACTTACTTGGGTGCTCTGTCCTATAAGTACGAAACAGAATTGTATGGGTGCTGAAATGACTTCAGCTCAGCCATTATAATATTGACACTGCAGGTAACATCTAACGACGGGGAATTGGTTCGCCCGCCCAAGGTAGTCATGTACCACCGCAAATTTTTCGTGGTTAGGGTCCACTGGGGGAAGAAGCTCGCCGGACACGATGAAACACGTGCACCCTGTGTCCCTGACGAGATTCGATACACGGCAGCCGTTCACGCTGCCCTCCTCAAATTTCAAAGTTTCCGGTGAAGCTTTGTCAAAAATAAAATTTACCTGGTGGCCTGACGGAGGGGGAGAGGTTGCTGCTTGGGTCTGCACCACCGAAGAAGCCAGGGTGGCATTAATCTGGTGAACTTGGTGGGCTGGTCCGCTTTTAAGCCTAGAATTTTGGGGGCAATTCTAGTTCATGTGGTTTTCTACACCACAGGTGGAGCATATGATTGGTCGGTTCGGGAAGAGTGATGGAGGAGAAATCTTAACGGAAGGTTTGGTGTCCCGTTGTTGGTTTTGGGCAAAGAAGTTTTGGGGTTTTATGGGGCCCGGAAACTTCGTTAGCTTTCATGGGAAGGGGCGCGAATCCTTCCTTCTTTCCTGGTTGGGGGGTTGGTGAGAAGTTCGATTCTCCTTGGGGTATAAACTATGGCTTGCGGCATAGACATCCGCTTCTTGCGTACACTCTTTAAAGGTCTAGCACCGACGATCCTTGACGAACGCGGGGATCTCCGTCGGAAGAGACGCCAAAAATTGATCCGGCAACACGAAGTCTGTTAAGGACTCGTAGTTAGGATCAACCTTTGAGGATTCTAACCAGAATTTAAAATTCCTCTCAAGAATGTATCCGAATTGACGGAACGTCTGTCCGGGTTTAATACGACCGATGGTAAAGATATGAAAATCTCGCACAATTTACAATTTAACAGTGGAAGTAATCTGACTACACCTTCAGCCTCCAGATCCAAGTTATTGATTTCGAAAAGCTTTTCAAAGTGGGCTAAAAATCCTTCGAAATCTTCTCCATTCCTAAAGTTGGAGAACTTAAGTGGGAGATTGGGCGGGGCTTCTGAACGTGAAGTGGCTGATTGCATTTCCGCTTCTAAACGAGCCATTTCAATCTGATGGTGAAGCTGAGCTTGTCTTTTCCGTTTTTCTCTTTCTCTTTCTTCTCATTGGATTTCTCTTTCTTCTCGTTGGCTTTCTCTTTCTCTTTCTTCTCGTTGGATTTCTCTTTCTCTTTCTTTTCGTTGCTCCTCTTAAACGTACTCATTTAATTCTCTTCCAGAAAGTCCCAAGGATTCTCCTTGCGCTTTGAAGATTTTGAGCTGAGTCATATTTGCACTTGTGGGCGCAATAGTCAACCAACTAAATTCCTTGCAATAAGAATTATGCCTTCTAGAGAATTAGCCTACCTAAATATGGGCACTGACCTATTCGTAATCGGTTTCTCGATCTAAATAACCAATGACTAAAATCACAAAAACACAAACAAATTATTATCACAGTTCCTTGAGCTACTCTAGCTTCTTAAGTTAAAAAAAAGGGATAGCAATCGTTAAAACAAAAGGGAACTACTATACTCTATTCTTATAAAGAATAACACTATGCTTTACTCGATTGAGACCAGTGTTTGCAAAGATATAGCGTTAAACCTTACAAACTTGATACCAAATTAAAAAAGTATATATAAATATATATATATATATATATATATATATATATATATATATATATATATATATATATATATGTCGTAGAATGGACTCTTGATGGTATACTATATATAACTATTCGTTGAGGGAACTATTCAATTATATTTAGGGTGCGTAGTTATCTGGTTGACCGATGTTGTTTATCTTCAATATGCCTAAGAAGTGGAACTGAGCTCAAGGATAATAATATGTCTATCATTAATAAAATAGTTTTATTAATAAAACTATCAACAACACACAAAACGAAAAATGTTGACATAAACAGAGAATGGAAAGGGTCGTGGCAATATCTGGCTAATCCGAGGATTAAGATTTGGGAGAGATTTAAAAAAGATAAACAAACAAAAATTAAAGGGATGGGATGGTTCGCTAAACCATTTAAAGCACAGGATAGGGTTGACAAAAAGGTTCAATACTCAAAGGTAATGTTCAGCTTACGTAATTAAAAGTTGTTGTGCAGAGGAAGGCAACGCGAAGGAATCTTCGGTCCACTGGCGAGTTCCAGCTGGAGGGCGGGGGGATTAAATGATCCTGACGTGACGTCTTGGGAATGAGAACCGTTTCTTGACTAACAGGCTTGAAGAACAATGGCTGTTCTACGTTGTTCTCTTCTAAACAACAGGGGGGGGGGTGAGAACCGTCTCTTGTCTACGGGCTCAAAGAACAATGGCTGTTCTAATGTTTTTCTCTTTCTGAACAACAGGGGGGAAGGGTGAGAACCGTTTCTTGTCAACGGGCTCAAAGAACAATGGCTGTTCTAATGTTGTTCTCTTTCTGAACAACAGGGGGGAAGGGTGAGAACCGTCTCTTGTCTACGGGCTCAAAGAACAATGGCTGTTCTAACGTTGTTCTCTTTCTGAACAACAGGGGGGAAGGGTGAGAACCGTTTCTTGTCAACGGGCTCAAAGAACAATGGCTGTTCTAACGTTGTTCTCTTTCTAAACAACAGAGGGGGCCTTATGGGCTTGGCGTCGTGAAGGCTCGAACCTTTGCACTCAAGGGATATTGTCCTCTTCTGGACAATGATGGTGGATCTCGAGGTAGAGGGGCCTGGTGCACAAGGTGAGACCGAATCGGCGGGATGTCTCGCGAAGATAATCTGGATCTGAATCTCCTCTTATTGGTAAAGTTTCCTTATAAATAGTCGAGCCATCTCCTTGGCGTAGGGAACAATGGAGTGGGGGCTTCGAGGGAATGCCCAGCCGCGCCATGGGAACAATACCTTATCTGCCCATAAGCCTAACTCAATTTGGCGAGGTCGGTGCATGGGGCGAAACGGGGGAGGGATGAACTTCCTTGGTTAAATATTGACTCAGGTGGAGCGATAACGCGCCCGGCTTCAGGGCGAAGATGCACGTGGGTAGCAACGTGTTTCTAAACAACATGTGATAGCGGTTGAAATTAAGCGGCCTCAAACCTTTCTATCACAATATATATATATATATATATATATATATATATATTATATATATATATATATATATATATATATATATATATATATATATATATTTATATATATATATATATATATATATATATATATATATATATATATATATATATATATATATATATATATATATATATATATATATATATATATATATATATAATTTATTAAACCACATTGAAAGAGAAAACGGAATAATTTTTCCTTGAAGTAATATTTTTATTACCTTTTTTCGAAAAAATCCATGCAGGAAAGGGATTCGAACCAGGCACACTGAGGCAGCGAGCATCGCTTTGATCACAGTTAAAAGTATGCCGTTAGTACACTACGCTACGCAGAGAACCAAAAAATTCTCTGAATAGAATAGATTTAAAGGAACACTTTGGCAAGGTCGAACGGAGACTATGAAAGAAAATAGAAAATTAATTGGGAATTCAAAGAATAAATGAGGAATAGGTAAACGCGTGGCAGATATACAAATGTATATATCTCTCAAAGTAGCACGAGATAATGATGAAAATGAATTCATTAAACTACATTGAAAGAGAAAACGGAATAATTTTTTCTTGAAGTGATATTTTTATTACCTTTTTTCGAAAAAATCCGTGCAGGGAAGCGATTCGAACCAGGCACACTGAGGCAGCGAGCACCGCTTTGATCACAGTTAAAAGTATGCCGTTAGTACACTAAACTACGCAGAGAAGCAAAAATTATCTGAATAGAATAGCTTTTAAAGGAACACTTTCACAAGGTCGAACGGAGACTATGAAAGAAAATAGAAAATTAATTGGGAATTCAAAGAATAAATGAAGAATAGGTGAACGCGTGGAAGATAGACAAATGTATATATCTCTCAAAGTAGCACGAGAGAATGATGAAAATTAATTCATTAAACCACATTGAAAGAGAAAACGGAATAATTTTTCCTTGAAGTAATATATTTATTACCTTTTTTCGAAAAAATTCGAAAAATTATTCCGTTTTCTCTTTCAATGTGGTTTAATGAATTAATTTTCATCATTCTCTCGTGCTACTTTGAGAGATATATACATTTGTACATCTGCCACGCGTTTACCTATTCCTCATTTATTCTTTGAATTCCCAATTAATTTTCTATTTTCTTTCATAGTCTCCGTTCGACCTTGTGAAAGTGTTCATTAAAAAGCTATTCTATTCAGATAATTTTTTGGTTCTCTGCGTAGCGTAGTGTACTAACGGCATACTTTTACCAGTGATCAAAGCGGTGCTCGCTGCCTCAGTGTGCCTGGTTCGAATCTCTTTCCTGCACGGATGTTTTGAAAAAAGGTAATATAAATATTACTTCAAGATAAAATTATTCCGTTTTCGCTTTCAATGTGGTTTAATGAATTCATTTTCATCATTCTCTCGTTCTACTTTGAGATTTATATACATTTATATATATATATATATATATATATATATATATATATATATATATATATATATATATATATATATATATCGCCATTCGCACACACATTCTTACAGAGGGATGGATAGGGTATTGGGAAAGGGGTGGGAGAATAGCCCTTCACACACACTCACATCGCTCCAACACACCCGTCCTTCCTTTGGCCATTCGACCACCTTCATTCACAATACCCTCTCAATTCTTACTCACGGTACTTTTTATACCCAATCTCGCCCTTTAGCACCCATTCACACTCGTCTACTGGTCCCTGGATAGGCATAGCAATCTGTCGGGATTGTTCGTCAGTCGTCCTGTCAGTCTCCTCGTCACTATCGATCATGTCGTCCACCATTCTCTTAGCCTTCATTACTAGCTCCTCCATCTCTCTATAGAACTCTTTCATACTCTTCCGTTCATTACCTTCACTCTTCATACTCCTATGCATTAGCTCCTCACTCACAGTTCTCATCCAACTAAATGTACACTCTTGCGAAACAGATAAATCACTCACATCCCCTTTACTCTCAGCAGATATACCATAAACCCCTTCAATTAGTTCCCACCAGAAGCCAGAAAAGTTAGTCACTTCTTCATTCTCCACATCAAACTCACCTCTACCCTTACCATTCGTGAAACTAGAAAAATCAGCCACACTAGGTTCATTCTGCCCAAACACACTATCATTCCCAAAACCAGAAAAATTTGCCACAGGCACCTTACTCACTCGTCTACTTACATCAGCCAAATGACTCACCTGCTTATGCAAACACTCAATCTCTCTCTCAACCCACCCTTACCAAAAAAACTCTGCTTAGACTTACTTTCATTCGTACTTGCATTCTTGCTTTCACTCTTGTAAGCTTTCTACACTTCGAGACTAAAATAAGCTCTTTCCCAGACATATCCATACTATCACATTCCATCTCTTCATCATGCACCTTATCTCTCTCTCTCTCTCTCTCTCTCTCTCTCTCTCTCTGCACAGTTGATAGACCCGATGGCTCACCAGGGAGTCAGGCGGTTCTCTCCACCTCTTCAAATGATTCTGATGAGCCCGCACTCTCTCAGTCACACCTTCATTATAACTCTGCAAAACATACGTCACACCATTCTCCCATACTCTCACAACTCTATACGTTCCTTCAAACTTTTCACTCATGTTCGACACATGCAACCTACCTTTTACTTCTTTTACCTTCAATACTTTTGCACCCCTTTCAAACGAACGAAACCTTTCATGCGCCTCACGCCATACACTCTGCTCACTTTCACTCAAACGAAGCCTATCTTTCACTCGCCTTTCAAAATCCATAACAAACTGACACAGGGACATCCCAGGTGCACTATGCACCATCGAATTATACGCCCATAACACTCTACCCAACCACAGTCATTTAAACTCGTACTCATCATTCTCAACATCTTACACCTGGTCCTAATTGTACGTTCAGTCAACCCATTCGAAGACGGTAGGTACATACGGAGTTGTTCTTACATGCTCTATACTATTCTCTCTCAACGTTCGCTCAAACACTTGACTCACAAACTCAGGCCCATTATCACTCAGACATCTCCTAGGCCTCCATACACACATAGGAAAAAACAACTGCTCAACCACACGCGCAACAGTCACACTCCTTTTATCTCTCACAGGCACTGCATACACAAACTTACTTTTATGATCAACCATAGCAATCATACCAACATTACCAGCATTTGTACGCGGTAAAGACACACAAACAATCACTACGAATTCAAAGGATTCTTTCTCATCAACTTTAAACATCGGCGGCTTCACTTTCACACCTTGGACCTCTCGCTTCTGACACCTTTTACACGTAGTTGCAACATCATTCACAACAGTCCTCAGCAATGGATGGAACACACGTTCCTTCATACACTCCCACAACTTAAACTTACCCATATGCCCATAATTATCAAGCACAACTTTCACCAGAAAAAATCATACCAACCAAGGACATTACAGGTGCATACATATGATCCCCATCATTCATATGCTTCACAAAATATACAACATCCATACAAACAACAAAATCCTTAGCATACCCTTTAAAATCACTCAAACACTCAGGCCATTCATTCAAATCAACACGCATCACCACACACCTCTTCAACTCACTGAAAAAAGGACACATCTCTTGCATCTCTAGAATATCATCATCACTTAAAATTTCATTCTCATCATCCATGACGAATTCGATCATACCGCAAAACTTGACAATATTCTTCGCACACTCATTCAACTTCATTACCTCACATTCACATTTCATAACACAATCCTTATCAGCATCCAAAGACAAATCATTCAATCTCTTAAAGTCCACACCAAGTCATGCTTCACATTTACACCACTGCCCAAACTCACTCTCAGACTAACCTGTTCCAATACCACAATCATCCACTTCATAACAACATAACATAACATAATTTCACAGATGACAAAAGCCACAAGGGCCTATCAAAGGTCACCATCATCCATCAAAACCCACCCACATAGGACTATATCAGATCATGCAACTACTTTATAAACAATCCATAGGATTGTGTCAGATCATGCATCTACAATATACAATTTAAACAATCCATAGGATTGTGTCAGATCACGTGCCCACAATATACAATTTAAACCAGCCACAGGAGCGGATAAAAAACAAAAAGCCCCATCACCAGGGGAAGACAAAATCAAAGTCCCCCACAATATAATATAACAGATGAAATAAGCCACAAGGGCACAGCATAGGTCATCCGAGTTAAACGGCCTCTTTTTCAAGGCACCCAAACTCCTAAGAAAACTACATCCAGAGGATTGCGTCCACAAACAAGGGTATCACCAATCAAGGCTTGCCAAGAACTAAATCATGCAGCTATAGATATATACAAACAATATTAATATATACAAAATTTAGGAACCATCACAACCTTACTTCCCCATAAACTCATCCAACCTACTCTTAAATACATTCAAATTTTGACTACCTACTACCCTCGGCAGCAATTTGTTCCAGAAGTCTACCACTCTATTGGTAAAAAAATATTTTCTTAAATCCAACCTACACCCTTGCTTTTTACTTTTCAAGTGGTGACCTCTAGTCCGATTTCCATCATCTAACTCAAAAAACTTGCTAACGTCCAATTTATCTATCCCAGAAAAATTTTAAAGAGCTCAATCATATCCCCTCTCACACACCTCCTTTCGAACGAGAACATATTTAATACCCTCAGTCTATCTATATATTCAAGGTGCCTCAGGGAAGGAATAATCTTTGTTGCCCTCCGTTGCACTGACTCGAGAAGGTTAATATCGTGTCTAAAATGTGGGGACCATGCCTGTATACAGTACTCTAGATGTGGCCTAACATAAGAGTTATAGAGTTTAAGAATAACCTCCTTACATTTGTAACTGACATTTCTCTTAATGAAACCCAGCACTCTATTTGCCCCATTTCTTGCTTCAATACACTGCTTAGAAAACCTTAATGACTTATCTATTACTACTCCTAGATCTTTCTCATCCTCTACTGAGCTCAGCCAATGCCCATCCATTTCATAGTTAAATTCTCTATTATCTTTTTCCATGTTAATAACTTTGCACTTATCAAGGTTGAAAGTCATTTGCTACTTATGTGCCCAGGATAACAATTTATTTAAATCCCACGGCACTTTAAAATTATCATCAATATCTTTAACTACAGCTGCTAATTTGGTATCATCCGAAAAAATTGACACTTTATTATTAACTGCCTCTCCAAGATCGTTTATATAGATGACAAATAATAATGGACCGATAACTGATACCTGAGGAACCCCACTGATAACAACCCTCCACTCTGACTTTACACCATTTAGCACTACCCTTTGCTTCCTATCTTTCAGCCACTCAGCTATCCAATTTGAAACACCCCCACATATCCCAATCATTTTTAATTTATGAACTAGTCTCCTATGTGGTACCTTATCAAATGCTTTACTAAAATCCAAGTAAATTACATCTACATTCTCTCCCTTATCTACTTGATTTGTTACAAACTCCAGAAAGTCTAGTAAATTAGTCAAACATGATCTACCTGATCTAAACCCATGCTGAGCATCGCTGATTAACCCCTCCCTCTCTAGATGTTGGCAAATCCCTTTTTTAACTATTTTCTCAAGAATTTTACAGACTACAGGAGTTAGGCTGACCGGTCTAAAGTTATTTGGATCCTCTTTATTACCCTTCTTGAAAATGGGAACTACATTCGCTCTCTTCAAATCATCGGGTATTTCTCCATATTCCAGTGACCTAGTATACAACTTTTCCAGAGCTATTGAGATACTTTCTACCCCTTCTTTAAGTATCCTAGAATGAATATTATCAGGGCCGGAGGCCTTGGTAGCATCTAATTCACCTATTAGTCCTTTTATCGTCCTCCAATCCACACTTATGCTAGTAAACACCTCTTTCCCTGGACCATGAGTACTATACATAGGACTATTTAGTTTCTCCCCTGTAAATACTGATGCAAAATGACCATTTAGTACCTCAACTATTTCCTCATCAGTTTGTCTCACAACCCCTTCATATTTGATAGGTCCTATTTTAACTCTGCCAGACTTGTTATTAATTTTATAGTAACTAAAGAACTTTCTAGGATCTTTGTTGCTATCCTGAGCTAATTTAATTTCTGACACCCTTTTGTTCTTCTTTATAATCCTATTTAACTCATTACTAGCCATTCTATAATCACTTAAATTTTGAATATTTTTTTCTAACTGTAATTTTTTATATGCCCTTTTCTTCTCTGAAATTTTTCTAGCTATCTCCTGATTCCACCATAATGGTTTCCTACTTTTGTTCCTAATGGCCTTCATTGGGATACATTGCTCTTGGACTACATTTATTATATGCTTGAAAGTATCCCACATCCCATAAGCATTTTTACCTCTGAATTCTACATCTCAGTCTACCAAATTTAGCAAGCTTCGAAGTTTTACATAATCTTCCTTATGAAAATTTGGAACTTTTACAGCATTCTCGGTAATTTTACCCTTTTCAATTCCCAAGTTAAAAGGAACTATCTGATGGTCACTATTTCCCAATGCTTCCTCAACAGTCAATTCTTGAACTAAATGATCACTGTTAGAAAGTACTAAATCTAATCCACTTATCCGTAGTTTCACAGGCTTCCGTTCACAACATATAAACTCATCATACTTACTCAGAATCCTCTCGTTCACTAACGACACTTGTGCTCCAGTATCAATCAAACTACAGAAGACCCTTTCACCAACTTTCACTCTTGCTTCCATCATATTAGGTCTTCCATGTTCTCAATACACAGAAGGAACAACCACATTAACATCAGCACTGACATCCACACTGACATCAACTCCCACATCATCATTCACCACACACTCATCTTCATCCAAACAATAATTCTTCTCCCTCATATACGAACACTTTTCAATCACCCAATTGTAATGCAGACCGTTCAAACACTGCAAATGCACCACATTGGCATTAAAACTCTTTACTTTCTTATCTTTGTACACAATCGGCCTCTCATCACCAAAGTGAACATAAACAATCACTCCATAAAACGACTCACTACAATCAACACTTCCTGAAACGGCGGTACCCCTGCCCTGCACATCGCTTTGATTTTGTTACTTCGTCAAAAAAGTCACGGAGAGTGACTGGCACCTGCTTTATTGAGGAATTAGTAATGTCTTCACATACTGGATACACGAAATTGTAATACACACGTCTCCACGTATATCTTCACGTATGATGGCGGCAACTGTTAGTATAATTCGACGTCTCTCATCTTGAATATTGCTTTCTCTGATTATTACCATAAGTCTGCTAAGGATCTACTGACTGCTTCACTGAATGAAAAAATATCATTGCCTTTACATTTACTGACAGTGATGCTTTCTCCATATCTGTCTAGCAGTTTTTATTTTAGTGTCCTAACTGTGTATACAGTTTATGTTGTGTCTGCAGACTCCATCATCATCATGTGCGATTCTTGCAGTGAGTACTGGCACTCATTGTCCTGATGCACCTGCTTGGCATGGTCTTCCAACTGTTATATGAGAACAGGATGCACCACTATCACAGCTAGTTTTGCAGAAATCATTGTAACACTTCCGATGATACTTAGACTCTGAAACTACTAGGTCAATAACACTGTTAATCCTATTAGTACTAAATAACCAAGTTTATCATTGCGTTCCTTTGCTCTTGCCCACCCTGTTTCCTGTAGTGTCAGTGTCGTAACTTCATATATGGACCTACGATACTTCCTTGGCTTTTAAAGCTCTGCAGTTTAATCAGCTGTTTCACCACAAAATAAGTAATGCAGTTTAATGTCAAATTTGGTTACTTCTGATCGAAGATAAGGCACTTTCTTGTGTGGATCCTCTATGTTCTTATTTGGAGCAGGTTTTCGAGTGTACGATTTACGGCTTTCGATATATACTTGTAAAGAAGTTTTTTTCTTGAACTGTTCACGCAAGACATAATCTAGAGCCAGACTAGCAGTTATCAGGGTCTGAAGTCCTCGAGCCACCTCTATACTTGGAGATTCTTTCAAGGGAAGCCCATATATCAGACAATACATCACTTCTGGCACTTGGAAGAAGAAAACATCGGTTAGCGTCTTGCGTTTTTGTCAATTTATGCCTCCAAACTACCTTATTTTTTATAAAATGCATAAATTTGTATATATATTTCAAAAGAAGAAAGTTTGCTCTACAAATTTGTTTCGAAGCATTTTGTCATACAGGCTACCAGTTCTGTGAAAATTGTCTTTGAAAATAAACTTATTACTTCAATTTCAATATTTTTAATTTTTGTTTCCATATAGATTTACTTACTTTTATAAAATAACCTAGGCAGTGCTATAAAACAATCAGTTCAGAACAACTTTTATCTTTTATTGAGTTGTGTATTTTGCTAAAACTAGTATTTTACGAGATATTTGAATTTAAAGGGATTTCCAATATGGCGACCATTTTCCAATATGGCGGCTAACGCAAGCGCGGGAGTCCATGGTACTTTTGATATGTTGTTCAGGTCAAAGTTCTCTATACTTGTGCCAAGTTTCAGCTTAGATCTAATTATTGCACCTCAAAACCCTAAAGTTTCTGGGCTAATAGGACCGGGAGAGATACAAGTCTCGCATGCATCTCGCGAGGTCGGTGGCCACACCGGCCATCTACAAGTGACTGCGAACAAATATTAGTGACCCAAATATGAATAAACAGAAGTGAACAATACTAATTAAAATTACGAAAAGGAGCTTAAGTACCACTTTGTGAAGTAAATATAGACCAAAATAATGAAATAGACTAAGATAAAGTGATTTTTGAACATTTTTGCTGACATTAAATCTGGACTAATTGTTAATCTATCATTACAAACGGAATATTATGTATTATGTAGTACTCTTTTAAAATGAATGTATTTTGTACAATATTACTACTGAGATAGCCCGATCCCTGGGCACACTTTCTACCTCCCCCTGTACTTAGTTTCATCTCCTATTCTTTGTCCCCCATTCCAAGGATGGGGTTCCTTTTTTCACCATCTTTCTACATGAATAACTAAATAAATAATGAATTCGCAGATTTTTATTCCCATTTTATCCTAATGCGAAATGCCAGCAATAATTTATTATCTTATTTTTTTCTCAACCACGTTTTCAGAGAGAAATTTTAATTTCTAACTTTAATTGAGCTAAAAAATATCTTAAATTTATTTGTACTTTTGATGTTTGTGCGTTTTTTCTATTCATCTGATTACTATAGAAATCTAACTATCATCAAAGAAGTTATGTTAACACAAATGGTGTTCAGACTCAATTAAATAGATAATTCCGTATATGTAATTCATTTATTTGTTTCTGTGCATAATATCGAACTACATTGTCTGTTTTCCCGTAAGCTAACGTGAAGTTTTAAATCTAGAAATATTCGATCGATCCTGCCTTCCTATTACATCCCTTTAATTTTATTCACTTTTACCAGCATCATCTTTTTTGCATACACTCGAAACAAAAAGACAAAACTAAACTACCTGCATTTCATCTGTAATCTCGGCGATCTCCTAAACAACCACCACAACCACGGAAGTGACCCCCGTTAGAACAGTGGGAGTCGAACCTAGTAAACATTCGTTGACTAGGTTCCTGTAGGGGTAAAACTATAATTTGAGTGACGTTGTCGGCAAATTGGATGTTCAAGCAGCCTTCATTTATTGGTGGTGATATATCTGCTGTGTAGATTGAATAGAGAGACGGACTCAGATATCCGCCTTTGGGCAAACCCGCTGCGAGCTCGAATATTTCACCTTAATGTCGTCCTATTTCCACATAAGCACGTCTCTCCATTACATAATCACATAAAAGCCTTTCGATCTTGTTGTTCATTCCTAATGTGAGTAGCTGGAGTTGTATACCACTCTGCCATACTTTGTCGAATGCCTTGGACACGTCCCGGCATACGATATCTACTCTCATTTTCTCTCTCTTTGCTGCTTTCGCTATCTTTTCAAGGATGACTCCAAGGGCTAACTCCGTCCTTCTATTTTTCTGAAGTCATATTGGTAGCTGTTTCTTCGGCCATTATCATCGAGGAATTTGGACAGTCTGTTATATATTATTTTTTCAAATACCTTACAGATGAAATCTAGCAGCGAGACGGGGCTGTAGTTACCCACTTACTCTGGGGGTTTTCCCGCCTTGAGTATGAATATCATCTTCGCCACTTTCAGTTCATAAAGAAAGTATCCCGTATTCACGCACGCATTGAAGATGTTTCTCACTCCCTCCAGTATGTTCGGGGGTGCTTCGATGGAATTTAATCTGGTGAGTCCCGATCTGCATGGAGCTCTCTGTCGGGAGTTCATTATGGTTTCTTTTAATTCCTCAGATGTAATAATTGCGTCTATTCCGTCGTTGTTGTTTCTCCTTTCCTCGACAAAGTGGAAGGGGTATGTTCTTTCGATCTCTTCATCGAGTTCGTCTACGATCTGATGATCGAAATCAATGATATAGTCCTCATTCTCTTCTTCGCTAATTTTGAATACATTTTTCCAGTGCTGTCTAAATAATGCCTCTATTTCTTCCTCATCTTCTAAAACGTTGTTCCCTGCATCCTAAATTTTCATTTTATTCCTTGTTGTCCGAGTCTTTAATCTGTTGATATGTTTCCAAAATTCTCTTCGTGATGTTTCCACATCTATTTTCTCGATGTATTGCTCCCATTTCTCTTTCTGTTTTTCTTAAATTAGTGCAAATATTTCTCTTTTCTGTCTCCTTAGTGCGTTGTATGCTTCCCTTGATGTTCCGAATCTTCTTATATGTTCTGCCACCCAGCCGTTCTCCTTGCTGAAAGCCACCATTTCTGGTGTCCACCTCTATTGTTTAATGGTTTGGAAGGAGTTAATAGGGCCAGTTTCCTTCCCTGCCCCTTTAATTTCTTCTCTAATCCTATCCAACTCCTTGTTGATTTCCTCTAGAGTGGCTTCCCCGACCTGGGCTAGTCACGTACGTTTGAAGTAATTCTTTTTACTTATCCCAATCCACTCTATCGTACGCATTCCATTCCTTCGAACGGATTTGTGTAGGATCCTTGTTTATGTACATTAGAGTCACAGTGTGGTCACTACAAGGAACATCCAGGCAGATGTCCGGTTTTGTTGCGTAATCTCTTCGTAGCTATGTAGGGAAATTGGGTCACAGTCTTTGCAGTATACATCTATCGATAAGCGTGTTAAGTTGTCTTCCGACTTTGTTTGTATTTCTGTACCCAGAAGCACCGCAATGGCCGTTTTAATCGCCTGTCAAAATGACCGATATCCTATAGTTGAAGAGTTTAGTAAAGTTTTGTACCGGTAATTGGGTGCGCCTAGGTGGCTGGTATCCAGTTGCGACAATGATGTTGCTTAATTCCATTTTAATTTCTATAGCTAAATATGCATCTACCAATACTTGTATTGTTTTGTACTGCAATCCTTGCTTGACCGCTATTGCGGCTCCGTCGTGTGTTTCTCCTGAAGGCTTTGTGTTAATATCATTGTAGTTCCATATCTTAATTTGTCGTTTTCTGTGTTTCTTCCATGTTCTGATATTAGTATAACATCTAGTTCAATCTTTCTGAATAAGTTTCTGTACATAATTTCCTTGTCTTTCTATCCGCATGTGTTAATTTGTAGTATCTTTAATTTCTTAATATCCATAATCCAATTGTCCATTTCCGTTCGTTTATTCGTTTTCCATTTAGTTTGTCCTAACTGTTAAGTTAAAAGTGTTTCTTCTTTTTTCTGGTTGTTCTTTCGTTTCTCCTGGGTTCTCCCTCTGCTAACTGCATTCGAGGGTCCCTCTAGTAGTTGATCTCTGGGTGATGGACCCCTTTTACTTTCGGATTTAGATCTGTCCTTTCTTTGGGCTTTCCTACGAGTATCCCGTGTGCACTCTTGCTCTGTATCGTCGGAGTTTTCAGTGTCTGAGTCTTCGCTGATTGTGTCTTCTTCTCTTTCTTCTGCCTGTTGATTTTCTTTTTCATCATCGATTAACTCATGTTTTGTCTTTTCTGTGCCTTTGATTGTGAAAATGGGCGTTGAATCGACTTCTTTAGGGAATTTCATCGGTTCGAGCCCGTTTTCCTGTAACATGTTGTTGACTGTTTCTGCATAACTTTTAGGGTTAACTATATTCATCACGTGGGCATGTAATATAGAAGTAAGTATTTTTACTTTGAGTGTACCATCTAAATTAGTCTGTGTTGCCGGTTCTTGTTGGTCACATTTTGCCATTGCTACGTATGAGTTTATATTTACGTTCGTATTATTTCTGTTTGACTCTGTTTCTTTCCTTTTTATAATTTATCTTCTTTTGGTACAGATCATGGCAATAGTTCTGTGTCTCCCTTAGCAGTTAATGCATATTTTAACTGTGTTGTTGCAGTATCGCCAAGATTATAAGGTCTTTTTTAGGGCAATTTTGCGTCGTACGTTCTTCCTACGCATAACATCTGAAGCATATCTGTATACTTGTGAAGACGTATCTTTGTATGTGGGCGGATGGGATCCTACTGTTGTAGGCGAGAAGTCCCTGTTCCATAATCCCTTAAGCCATTTCGGTAGATTCACAAATGACCTTGAAAACTTGAATTTGATCTTTAAATTTGACCACCTCTGCAATTTTGAGCCATCTCTGTGTCTCCTGAAGTTCTTCTCTTATTTCTTGGCATGAGTGCTCTCCTACCCAGGACTCGATTTTTCGGCAGATACGCTTCTGTTAGCCGTGATGGGGGTGATACTCTAGCTTCCAAGTCCAACTTCCTTAGCGTAATGTTCCCCGCAGATGAGAGTAGCTGCTCTACGTCTTTGTTTTCTGGGCAAATAACTGTGAATCCAGATAGTGTCTCAATGCATTTGATTAGTGGTATCTCTAGATCTATAAATATGCATTGCACTACTTCTTGTGGTGATCTTTTTCTTCTGTTTAGTATAAGTTTCAGGGGAAGTCGCTTGAAGTCCTGTGGGTCCATCTTCCCGGCAGTCGTCCCCTCTCCAAGGAGAGGGGTTCTTCTGTCGATCTTCAGCTATGGAGTCTTAACCAGTCTCCACAAATGGGAGGAGCCCCTCTATCTGTCTTAGTTCTATCTGCCTACCTTCCAATTTTCGCACTCTCCTTGGTCAACCCTACTCATCTAGACCTAGCCCTAACAGCGGTCCACAGTTGGGTTCTGGCTCGTGACCGAGAATCGCCCCCCCTTTTCTGGCCCCCTAAAAGGGTCTCATGCAGGGGTTCACTATACCTTACTACCAACTGCAACTCAGACCTTGCCGGTGACCAAGTTATGCAGTGCTAGTGAGAAGTAAGTTTGAGGTAAAAATTATGAAAAAAGAATCAAGAATTTAGAATAAAGAAGAGCAATTTGGAAATTGCAGATATTTAAAGTTTTTAGTAGTAGATATATATAGTGGGAGAGATAGTTTGGTGAAAACACACCTTTGATATTTTGCCCTGGTGATTGGGGCATCTCTTGCAGTATTTTCTTTTATTTTTGTCACTCTTTTGAATCTTAATGCTTTGACAATTCTTGCTTTTTGATATATTCTTTTGATATATATATTCTCTTTTTCTTTTTTTTTTAGTTTTTTTTTAGACTTTTTGTATACACACATGTAGTTTTTTTTTAAATCTATATTTCTTCTAAAGTTTATATATACTTTCGTACAAATTTGACATATATTTATTCTAACTTTAAACTTTCATTCAAAATTTTTAACATATATTTGATCTAGCTTTAAACTTTCATACAAGTTGTTACATAATCTTTTCCTATATATTAGTTCTAACTTTAAACTTTCATACTACTTTTAACATATAATTGATCTAACTTTAAACTTTCATACTAGTTTTTTACATAATTTTTCTAACTTTTATACTTGCATACAAATTTTGACATATATATTTATTCCTTCTTTAATCTTTCATACAAATTTTAACATATATATTTAATCTAACTTTAAACTTTCATACAATTTTTTACATATTTTTTAACTTTTTTTTACATTCATACTAATTCCTATATAAATTAAAAAATCTGTTATTTTTAATTCAATAAAAATACATTTACGTATATGTTTTGCTTTTTACTTTATATAAACATACTCGTATCTTTTGTCAACATAAGTGATATAAATATCATCAGACAGATTACGGATTTAGGTCATAATTTGGAGTTTTTAAGTGCTTTTGTCGTAATTACAGGGTTTCTATATGAACTTTGGGTCAAACAATATATAAAAAAAATAGTTTATGTAAACCGTTCAGTCAGTTCCTCAGCAGCAGTTCGCCTGCCACTTGGGAAGGTAGTCTGTTGTGTGATTTTACGCTTTAGTCTTGTCATGTGAATGTCTAAGTTCAGGTCTAAGTTTGGCAGTATTTCGGTTTCTACTTTGTTCCATGTCTTCTTTGCTTGAGATTGTACTAAAGTGTTGATTGATGTAGCCTCGCTCTTCTGTGTAGTGTTCTCTGTGATATGCATTCCCGTCTTCTTGTGTGGTTAATAATCAAGGAGGCTTTATTCTGTACCCTCCGCATAGATCTCAGTGTCATGAGCCCTGAGGTTTAGGTAATTACCGCTGGTTATATAAGCTTTGGTCTAACGTAGCAAAGGTAGAGTTTCCTTAAGTTACTCCTGCTCAGTCTGCAGAAGTGGAACAGTTGATCCGGTCTGTAACGTGAGGTTTATACCCCCGAACGGTAAGTTTGAGCCCGAGCATTGTGCCCTCCTGAGAGTAGTGGTGGTTTCGATCGCCAACATAGATGTCGTCGTATATCATGCGGTTCATGAGGATAATGACGGCCTTTTGGACGTTCGTCTTTTCTTCCATTCACGCTCGTACGAGTCTATGTTTTCGATCTCCGCCGCGGTATCTGCAGCTTGGACTAGTTCGTTGTTGCAAGTGCTCGGTACAATATGCGTGATGTCATCTGCAAATTGCAGTTTATTGGTGATGGAAGGTTGATCGTGAAGATGCTATACAGCAGAAGGCTGAGGCAGCTACCTTGCGGCACACCAGCCTCGAGACTAAATTCCGGTCCCTCGATGCCCTCAATCTGTATCTAAGCCCTTCTTTCCATCACATAATCGCAGAGGATCTTTTCAATAACTGTGTTCAGACGAAGGTTTACAATCTTAAATTGCAGGCCCCTCAGCCAAACCTTGTCAGATGCCTTCTGTACGTCTCTGAGGACTACGTCTACGTACTTTCCCTCCGTCCTGGATTTTTGCTAGCTTTTCTGAGAGAAGTGCGAGCGCGGTGTCGGTATCTCTTCCTCTGCGGAAGCCGTGCTGTTGATAGTTAAGCGCATCATTATCTTCTAGCTGATTCTGTAGCCTGTCGGCTTGATCTTTTCAAAGATCTTGCCTATGAATTCCAGGGGGGAGATTGACCTATAGTTTAGGAGCTGGTCTTGAGGTCTGCTCCCCTTTGGGATGAATATAACCTTTGCAAGTTTAAACGCATCAGGAAAATAGCCGGTGTTAATGGCTGCGTTCATTACGTTCAGCATTCCCTGATGCACTTGCGGTGGAGCGTTGGTTATATTTGCTTGTGTTATTCCCGACCAACCTGGAGTTTTTTGTTTGAAGGATTTGATGGCATCAGCGAGCTCCTGCATTGGTATTGTCCTCCCGTGACTCATCATCTTCCTTTCTTCAGAGACGTGCGAGTACGGGTAGGTCTGCTTAATAACATCATTCAGCTCATCGATGATCTCAGCCTCAAA
Organism: Ceratothoa steindachneri; assembly: GCA_963969495.1. Taxonomy (NCBI): domain Eukaryota; kingdom Metazoa; phylum Arthropoda; class Malacostraca; order Isopoda; family Cymothoidae; genus Ceratothoa; species Ceratothoa steindachneri. Next base: position 188,617,312 of record OZ018320.1, read on the forward strand.
CTCTAAGTCGAAGTCTTCGTTGTCCTCTGATGTTATCAAGAAGACTTCCCTCCAGTGCTCCCTGAACCGTACTTCGAGGTCTGTTGGTTCCTCGATGTATGATTCGTCCTCCTCAAATCGTGTTTTTCCCCTTATGTTTATACCCCTGAGTCTCTTTATCTGTCTCCAGAATTTGTCGAGATTTTCTTCGTCATCGATGTTGTCGATTAATTGTTCCCATATTTCCGTCTGTTTTTCATTTATTATTCGTGTTAGCTCAGCTTCAAGTCGGCGCATCCCGGCCACTAATTCCCTGCACATTCCCGTGCGTCTCAACCGGTCATAAAGTTCCCTATGTTCCCTTGCTATACTTCTCATCTCGTCTGTCCATCTTAGCTGGGGGAACATTCTTTATGATGTTGTTGGGACGCTCTCCCTATCTGCCCTGATGATCGAGGTTATTAATAGCTCCAGCTCTTCGTCTATTTCTTCGAGTATTGCTCCATTCAGATCTGCTGGCTGGTATTCGCTCAGCATTTCCCAGTACCTCTCCCAGTTGGCTCGAGCAAAGGACTTCTTTGTCTGCACCGGGATCTGAATGGGAGCGCGCAAGGAAAATAGTTGTAAATATAGGTATGTGATCACTCGGGACGGGCGGTCCCGGAGTGCTATGATGGTTAAATGAGAAGTTGCAGCTGGTCAAGTTTACGTCCGGCCTCGACGCCGAGCGCGAATTTACGAATGCCGGGAAGTCAGGTGCAATTATGTCTAGTCTGTCTCAGTCCAGTAAGAGTTGCAGTTTTATGCGTCTTTCGTTGGTCTTTTTGTATCCAGCTGTTCCCAAGTTAGCGTTAAGGTCACCTCTGAAAAATACTGTTCTTTGTTGCGCACATAGTGTGTTGAAATTGTGTATCGGCAGGTACTTTCTCCTAGGGGGTTTGTATCCTGCCGCTACCACAAGATCTACGACGAGAGTCAGGATCGCTATCGCCATAATAGATTCATCAAGCTCAGGTAAGTGTTTGAACTTGAGGGCTCTCTTTATCGCGATCGCCACCCCGTCGTACCAACCCGGGAGCAGTTTTTTGTTAATGTCGTGTAATTTGAGATTTTCATTTTTTGTGTTCTTGTGTCGAGTCCGTGTTCACTGATGAGAATGATGTCTGGGTCTGTCTCCCTAAAGATATTACTGCATACTGTGTTTTTTCCTGTCCATCCGTTTACGTTTAGTGTCATTATACTTAGTCTGTTGTTTGTCCTTTCCATGTTTGTGTCTGTCGGTTGTCCTGTCTGTTAGTGATTATTTCTTGTCCTTTCTTGTCCTTCCACGCTGTAATTTTTTTTTTTGTAATCTTGCGTGGTTCTAGTTTCGCAGTAGTCCTCGTTGAGTTCTATGTCGTCAAGTATTACTTCGTTTTCCAACTTTTTTGCGTTTACGTCGGCGTCAAACTCCCATTTGTATCTGCTGGATCTAATTCCCTCGAGGAGACATTTTGACGTTATTTTTCTCAGAAACGGGGAATCTGGCGTATATCAGGTGAGAGAAGATTGGAGATAGTAAGAATATTACATGAGAGGTTTTTTTTAGGGAAAGGGTGAGTGTTAGTGTGTGTGAGAGAGTAGAAAATAAAAGAAAGCTGGCTGATCTCTTTCTTCTGATATTTCTTTTTTCTTTGTTATCTTCTAATTGCTTTTAGGATTGACTTTAAAATGGTTACTTCTGTTTTTTTGTACTTTGTCTTTTTTATTATCGATATCGAAATCTTAATTTTGTTTCTTAGAGTACCTTTCGGTAACGTACTTCTAAGTCGATTTCAAATTCTGTATTTATATTGTTCATTTTATGCTTTATGTTAGGTTCTAAAATTCCTTTATTTTATGTAGTTATTCCCTAGTTCTTTGCTTTTGGGCATTCGTTCCTTTGTGATAGTTTTTTATTGCTTGACATCGTTATTTATTTCCGTATTGTATTGCCTTTTGTTTGCTTGTTTCGTTTTCCATATTCTTGTATCTGAATATTTCTTTGCTTTGGGGTTTTTCAATTTGCCGTTTGTAATTGTCTCAAAGATATCCTTCTTGATGATTCTGACGTCGTTGGGGAAGATCCTTATCTTGTTTTGTTCCAGTAGACTTTGTATAATACTTTCGTCATGATTTGCCATGTAATTCTGTAGCGGGCCGAAAGCAACACTAACCTCGCGTTCCAACCTAATTCTAGAATTTATGAACCTTGAGAACCCTGAGGAAGAATTGATACGATTTGATATAGTCCTTTACTTTACAAAAAACAAATACAGTGATAATTAAAGTTTATATTTACAAAAAATAAACACCGGTGCGCATTCAGAATAAATACTCTATACAAATTTCAATCTTCCCAACCGAAAACAAAATAAAATATGACGGGCACAGAGGACAATTGGTAAAAACCCAAACAAGGTCCACGCAACAAAACGAAAAAAAAACAACCGAACGAAAAGGGGCACGGGGTAGTCGTAGTAGGCCAATATAAAAGGGGGGCAGGCTCGTCAGCCAATGCAGGTGGGCAGTGCAGGTGGCAAGCGAGGTAAGAAAGCCCTCCGTCTCAGGGCTGGGCGGAGCACTCGCCTCAAGAACTCCTTTCGCAGTCCGTAAAAGCTTTCACTCTCTAAGTGAACATCCAAGTGCGCACGACAAATTCCCGTTTATAACTTTTATAATTCCTAACTATTTACTTTTATATTTATAAAAGATTTAAACAAAACATATCTCTGAAAAGAGAATACAATCGGCTAAAATTATTCGTTTTAATCAAAATTGTCTACCCACGCACTCACACAGGGGTAGGGAAAGATATATGTAAAGAGGGCTGGGAGAATGGCCCTACAGACACACCGCTCCCCTACAATTCCATTTGCAGGCGCCTTTTTCAATACCTTTATTTATATCATTCAATTAAGTACCTTTGGGTAGGGATAGGCCTCGTTTACGAAGACCTTAAGTTTAAAGTCTCTTGCTTCGTAACGACAGCCTTCCTCTCTTTCCGTTTCGTTTTCCGTGTCCATTTGTGTGTCCCATTCGGTTTGGTTCTCTTTAGTTGGGTGTTTTCTTGTTTTCTTTTGGCTCTTCTTTCCCTCCTTTTGTTCATTCTCTGAAGTTTTCGTTTCATCTTCCTCTTCATTAGGTTCGTCGGATTCAATTATTTTCTCGTTTTCTTCCATCTTTGCTCCAATATTCAACATATCTTTTACTTGAAGGGTTCTGCCTGCCGTTACTCCGTATACTAGTGCGGGGGAGGGGGGTTGGCGGGGGAACCACATCTTTCTATCTCCGTTTATCTCAAGGAGAAGATTGAGCGTTTCTGAGAAAGTCCCCGGTTGTGCGATGTTTTGGACGTGGGCGTACATAATGCAGGCTAGAATATCCAGGCTCGTTCCCTCGTTCACATTAATGTTGATTTTTGGTTCTTGGGTCTCCTTTATTTCTTTTACCGTAGCTTTTGCTACGCTGGCGTAGGTTTGGTTTAGTTTAGAGTCCTTTTCTTTCTATAGTTCCTGCTCTTTCTTGTTTATTATTTTTTTTCTTTTTAGACAGTTTACTGTCATGGTCCTGTGTGGCCCCTGGCAGTTCACGCACTTTTTTATGGTTTCCGTACATTCTCTGAAGGTGTGACTAGTGCTTCCACATTCCGAGCAAACTTGTTTATCTCCATTAGGGCAATCTCTGGTGACGTGTTCTTCTAGTGCGTAGCATTGAAAGCACATTTGCACGTTTGTAAATTTATCCGTGTGTATGTTTTCCGGTGGAATTCTCATTCCAAAGGCCAGGAGACAGTTTTGCATCGCCTATTTGGCCATTTCGGACGTTGTGCAAGTCACCTTAAAAACGTGAGTGTGTTGTCCAAATTTAATTATCTCCGTTATTTTTAGGTATTGATTTTTCCTCTGGAGCTCTTTTTTTAGCTCCTCCTTGGTATATGACCCCACATAAAGGTCGACTTTTCTGCAAATAAAGGAGCGGTTAGCCTGGAGCTGTGCCGGTAATTTTGGTTGTAGACCGATCTTCCTTAATATGTTTATTCCTTCCGTCGTTACTAGCTTTTCTACGTCTTCCTATCCGTGGCATAGGACTACGTAGCCGTTTAAGACTTCAATGATCTTGATGACTGCTATCTTTATATCTGTGTATAGCGCTCTGATGATGGTCCCTTTCTTGGGTTTATGTCTGCCAGGCTCAGTTCGTAAAGGTAGCCTCGTGTACTCCATGATGTTAGATTTGTTATCTGTGAGGGTTCCCACGACCCGTAGGTCAAGGCCCCGCTGATTAGGCTGTTAAGGGTGAGGATGATTATGAAGAGTGGATGGACTCGGGTGAGCTCCTTCGAGGGGTGAATAGTGACCGTCTTTTTGTTGGCTGGCGCGGAATCAACTATCGCTAGCCAGGGGTGCCGCCTTCTCGAGGGAATTAAAAAACCGCGGCTGCATCCTACCATACACTGAGACGGTTGCGTGTCTCTCAGTGGACTTGGGGCCACCCACAGGCGGAGTTGTTATACACCCCTGCAGAGGTTGCAGCCAGGCCCATTGTCCGGGGTTCCTCTGGTACAGGTTTCTGGCACTGAACTAGTCCTCAAACCTTCCCCCACCTGTTCCCTTCAATTATGCAGAGCTACTGCCTTGCATAGTCGGGACGAGGTCGTGGTGACAGCTTTCATCAGCGAGGGCACTTGGCCCAGGGGTGGGGAAGGGGAAGTTCTAGCCAAAAAGTTACAAGATCAGCTGACCGAGCTGGAAGCTCACAGCCCTCAGCAGCATGGGTTTCTGCAAGAGAAGGGAGACTAACACACCCCTTGCCCTTCTTACCAAAAAGCTCGCCCGCTTTAAAGCTGAGAGGAAATATGTAGACGTGGTGATGCGAGATGTATCAAAGGCCTTCGATAAGATTTGGTCTACAATACAAGATCTTAGGCCTGCAGCTGAACTCAATCCTGGAAAGGGTCCTCTGTGACTACATCATGCACGGAAAACTTGGGGCGGGTGTTCCACAAGGTGGCTCTCTGAGTCCGCTGTTGTACCTTGTGTACCCACTGGACTTACCTGATCTAGTAGGGGATGACATGATGTACCTGCAGTTTTCAGATGATATCACACAGATCATCTCCAGTTACTACAAGCATGCTGGATTTCAAGCAAGGCAGATAGCCATCTAAATCGATCACATCAGTCGATACGAACGAAAGTGAAAAATCAAGACTAACCGCCGAAAGTTCCAGATCCTTACAATAAACCGCCAAAAACGTGTTGATGTCTTAGTGGACGGCGAAGTGTACCAGTATGGAAATGAAGAAAAAGTTTCAGGTCTGCGCTTAACATCAAAAGGATACAAAGCGCACATTAACAGCAAAATCTCCCTAGCCAAAATACAGCTTGGAAAACTGTATAGATTTAAAATCATCAGCTCCAAAACTCTTAAGAAGCTATACACTGCTCTAGGTACGCTCGATCTTAGTGTACCCGGACGTGGCCATGCAGGCTGCGAGTTCCACCTCCCTCAGACAAATGCAGAGAGTGCAGAACAAAGCAGCCCTGCTTATAGCTGGAGCACAAAGGATGGACCATATTCAACAAACAGATCTGCACGCAAGAGCAGGTCTGAATCCACTGAATATGGAACCCCAAAGGCTAAGGAGTAAGACATGAGACAAGATTAAGGAAGAGATACTTTCGAACTTGAACCTCGACCTAGACATTCCAAGAGCAGTTAGGGGACGTGCCACCAGGCAAGCCCTATTCTCGAGTAGAAGAAACTGCTCCCGAGAAGACCAAATTGGAATATATACATAAACAAGAATAACACAACCACCTAATTGTAATAAAAATTGAAGAAAAAGAGGCGAAGTGCCCACAACTAAAACAAACCAAACAAAAATGAACTGATATCCTAAACACCGGCAAAATAAAGAATATAAATTATTATTTAAAAAAACAAGAAAATTATATATATATAGCAAACAAAAAACTTGAAAGGCTTGAAGGCCGTGACAGAGGAAAGATAAAAATTTATTTAATTAATTTAATTAAAAAAAGAAGCATATATGTGTATATCTGTGAGAAGTGTATATATATATATATATATATATATATATATATATATATATATATATGTATATATATATATATATATATATATAAATATATATATATAGAGAGAGAGAAGAAGGAGAAAATTCAAGTTCTGCGGGTGATAACAACCACCACAGGGCTTTTGCGATATTTATTTTCTGCCTTTCAAAACAATTTTGAAGACAGAAATAAAGGTGCAGAAACCTTGCATTGCAGATTATATAACAATATAGTACAAGAAAGATAAATTGGACGCGAATGAGCAATGAGACAAGAAACAGGAGTTTTTTAGAGGTAAGAGAAAGGGACATTAGAAGAAGACTAGAATCAAAGAGAGTAGAGGGTGGCACAATGAAGGCAATCCTTTACCAAGAAGACAGAGATAACGCCAGGGAAAAAAAGTTTGAAAGGCAGAAAATAAATATGGCGAAAGCCTTGTGGTCGTTGTTTTCACCCGCAGAGCTTGCATTTGCTCCTTCTTCTTGGTACGTGACTTGGGGATGAGCCTTTAAGTTGTGAGCGGGTAAGAAGATGTGGTATAAAAATTCCTTGGAGGTTCCTAGCTTAGAGAGATACTGGGTTTGATGGGGTAAAGCTTTGGGCGAAGTAGAGTCTCTTTGCCTGGTAGCTCAGCGGTAGAGCATCTGACCGGCAATCAGCAGACCCGGGTTCAAGTCCCGGCCAGGAATTTCAAACTTTTTTCCTCTGGCGTTATCTCTGTCTTCTTGGTAAAGGATTGCCTTCATTGTGCCACCCTCTGCTTTCTTTGATTCTAGTCTTCTTCTAATGTCCCTTTCTCTTACCTCTAAAAAAACTCCTGTTTCTTGTCTCATTGCTCATTCGCGTCCAATTTATCTTTCTTGTACTATATATATATATATATATATATATATATATATATATATATATATATATATATATATATATATATATATAGACAGATAGATAGATATGTAAAAAACAAAACAACGAACCAAAAATAACAAATGGGAGGAAGAGAAGACAAAATACAAGAAAAATAACCCTGAGAGATGCCCTCTGCACCAAGGCAAATCTCAACTTCTTTTATATACTCGTACCTACCACACATTTTCTTTTTTATTACATCAAATTCAAATTCAAAAATTCCTTACCCAGACCCTATACAACCACGTTGTCCATTAAGGGGTTCGAGGTTTGCAAAAACCATTATCACATTCTCTTTCCAGTGTTTGAACCCTAACCCCTGCTTAACTCCAGAGCCCCTGTGTTTCTCACCATTTGTTAATTTTCTCTTTCAGAGGTTTGTTCATCCGTCATCTTTAATTGTTTAGGTTTCCTTATCCATCATATTCCATTGTTCTGTAGATAGCTTTGTGTCGGAAAGGGGGGCAAAGAAAAATTAGTAGCGAAAAGAATTTCGAACGCGCTTCCCGCGTCACTGGAAGCCGTTAGCGAGAGCCTTAAACCACTCGGCCATCCTGAGTCCCAAAAAAGACCCATTCAACCAAAGCATTTAAGCCTCTCGCCTGAAGATCTCGCACGCTACATTTCATCTTCCATTGCTTGACTTGTTCATCCACCATTTTTCCTTGCTTGAGTTTGTTCATCCACCATCTTCCCTCGTTTGGGTTCGATCATCCACTATCTTCCCTTGCTTGGATTTATTCAGCCATCATCTTCTATTATTCACTTTAACTTGCATCAATTTGTTCATCCACCATTTTCCTAACTAGGATCTGATCATCAACCATCTCCATTTGTTCTTCTTCCTTTTCCTGGGTTTGTTCATGTAGCATCTTCCTTTGTTCCTATTCTTTACTTAGATTTGTTCTCCCACCATCTTCCGTTGTTCAACTTCCATTGTTTGGATTTGTTCATCCATCATTTGTTACTTTTGCTTATTCATCATCTTTCTTGTTCATTTTCAGCTCTCATTTTCTCATTATCTTATGATGGTCTCATGGCGCGATCACCGTGAAGTGTGCGCTATGAGACCAGCATCACTACATCTATCTCATCTTCTCTTGTTCAGCTTCCCTCGCTTGAGTTTATTTATCCACCATCTTTCCTTTTTCAACTTCACTTGTTTGATTTTTTTCATCAACATCTTCGTTTGAACATTTTCCTAATTCTAATTTATTCATACACTTCTCTTCTTTTGTTAATCTTTTCTGGCTTTGGCTTGTTCATCCACAACCCCGCAGGGGGTTTACCCTATGTAGCCTGTGATAAATGGTATCCGGCGGGGCTGCACATCTCCCCCGCCCCGAGTGCACATTAAGAAAACCCCGTCACTGGGTTGACTTAAATTCTCTGATGGGGCCTGGAAAAGTTGGTGCGCTTTCCCCTCGCCCACATTCAACACAAATATACCTTTTTATTCGTATTATTATTAATAATTTATATTATTAGCATTATTATTGTTATTATTGTTCTTATTATTATTTATTTTGATTATTTTATTATTATTATTTATTATGATTTATATATTATTTATTAGTATTATTTATTATGATCTATTTTATGTTTTAAAATGATTTATTATGATTAGTATTCATTATTATTATTAATATTATCAATATGTTAATATCATTGTTTATTATTAGTTAATAATATTATTTATCACTGCGTGGGGGGTGATTAGCGTTTGCGTCCCATGGAAATACTATGGTCACCATATCCATGATTGAATTTAATAAAGTTTCTTCCTTTACTCTCCCTTCACCAGCATCTGAACCGCTCTTGGGCAGCTCAACTAAAGAAAAGGAGGTCTCTCCCCCCCTGTGCTTTCTGAGGGGGGACCCTCCAAACCTCTCTTACCGGAGAAGGGCTTACTTCTCTCCTATGCCTATGGTTGCAGGGGACTTCCCCTCAATCTCTTCTCTTAACCGCCTTTGGGCGACCCCCTCTTTCCAGTGGCAGTCGCGTCTTTTTTTCACAGGGGACTGCCAAGAAAGCAGCCAAGCGGCCTAATAGTGACTGCTACCGGTGGGAGCGATTCGATAGGGCCAAACCTCTTAGGGGGCAAGGAAAGGCAGGGCCCTCGGGCCGTGCCCCGTAACGTCCTGCACTCGTGCGTTCTAAGTTTACAAGGGGTAACTGTACGTGCCCCACTCTCCTCCCTGACCTTACCACTTCGCCTGCCCAGGACGAGATGAAAGGTTTCTCATTGGGATCCGTGATGTCTTGGGGTGGCGGGGTCACATGCAGGCACCCCTGAGATGGACATGGTCCCTGAGGTGACACGGCCATAATATAGTCCATAAGATAGCACAAACTTAGAGCTGGTCGACCATGATGCGGTCAAATTCGAACGTGCGATGAGAAAACAGGGGGGGGGGCTCGAGACCCACCTTACACTCTTCGTTGCACTGTACAAAGCTCCCTGAGCCTGTGCGTGCCGGTTGGTATGGCTACCGCGTGAAGGCATTCGTGCCACTGCCGCAGGGGTGCTACTACTGCCACCGCTTCGGCATACTAATCGCTCGTGTAGACGTGCAAAGTCTACATGCGCTCCAATGCCGCACATGGTAAGTCAAAATCGTGTGTGGTCATGTGTGTCCATTGCAAAGAGCCGCACCCTGCTTCTCCGAAGCAATGTATGTGGTGCGTATCTCCTTGAGAAGGAAATCCTGGTCGTTCCCTAACTTGGTTTTGTTCATAAACTATCTTCCTTTGTTCATCTTTCTTGACTATGGCTCTTTATACATCATCTTCTTTTGTCTATCTTCCTTTCTTAAGTTTGTTCTTCCCCTATCTTTCCTCGTTTATCCTCCTATGCTTGGGTTTTTCATTCAAAATCTTGCCTTGCTTGGATTTATTTGTCCACATTCTTCCTTTTTTTCTTCGTCATTGCTTAAATTTGGGCCTCCATCATTTTACCTCGTTCATCTTTCCTTTCTTGCGTTTTTTCTTCCACCATCTTCCCTTGCTCGGATTTTTTAATTCATCATCCTCCATGGTTCATCTTATCTTAATCGGGTTTGTTCATCTAGAAACTTCACTTGAACATCCTCCCCTTCTTGAGCTTACTCATCTATATTTCCTTGTTCTTCTCGCCATGCTTCTGTTTGTTCATCCATCGCCTTCCTTTGTTTGTGTTTGTTCATTAATTATCTTATTTTTGTTCGCCTTCCTTTTCTTGGGTTTGTTCATCCACCTTCTTCTCTTGCTTGGGTTTGTTCGTACGCCATCTTTTTTGTCCATTTCCGCATGACTAGGATTTCTTATCCACCATTTTCCTTGTTTATCTTCCCTTTCTTGGGTTTTTATATACACTAGCTTCTATTATTCATCTTCCCATACTTGGGTTTGTTCATTCACCATCTTCCTTTTTTTAAATTTGTTCATCCACCAATTTCCCTTATTCATATTGCCTTGGTTGGGTTTGTTGACCTACTCGGTTCCCTTGTTCATCCTTCTCTGATTGTGTTTGTTCATCCACCATGTTCCATTGATTGGTTTTATTCGCCCAACATCTTCCTCTGTATATCTTCCTTTGCTTATGTTTGTTCATCGACCATCTTTTTTTGTTCATGTTCCGCTGCACTGGTTTGTTCTTCCACCATCTTCGATGGTGGGGTTTGTTCACTAAGCATATTTGTGTTCATCTTCCTTGTATGACTTTGTTCATTCAGCACGTTCTTGAATTCATCTTTCCTTGCTTGTGTTTGTTAATCAATCATCTTTCATTGTTCATTTTCTCTTGCTTTGGTTTATTCATCTACAACTTCAAGACCATCTTTCATTGTTCATCTTCTCTTGGTTGGTTTCGTTCATCCACCATCTTCCCTTGATTGTGTTTGTTCATCCATTATAATCTCTTGTTTAACTTCTCCTTTCTTTGTTTGTTTAACTATAGATTGTTTAGGGAAATATGAAGGGGTGAATTTAAAATAACGAAAAGGGAAGCGGATTAACTGCACTGTGTGGATCCTAAATAAATTTCGGATTAACATAGATTCCAACCCGATCCTTCGGTACCTACGTTTTGGTTTAGAACCAATGTAAATCTGAGGTTTATTTAGATTCGACACAACGCACTATACATGCTCTTATTACCGCGCACTTTGGGATAAGTGATATAACTGAAGCTTCCATTGCCAAAGCAGAAAACTCTCCTATCAAATTACATTTCAATTAAGCCAATTAAGAACACTGGAATCTCTCTATATTAAACTTACAAAACAGACCGGTATTTGTTGACAAACTTTACAAAGTTACATTTTATTTACATTTTATTTTGTTTTATTTGGTCTTTAACTTCGTTATGGTTTTCATAATTTGGCCTTTTTGTAAGACCAATATGAATCCAGTTTCTGGCTATTCAGTGGTCAGTAACTGTCAAAATGGCGAATATTTGATATTTTCTAGATAAAATTATTAACAATTTTTATTATATAATCGAATTCTTTTTTTAGGATTTGTTTTTATTGATATTCATCTTATGGATTTGTTTTTGTGCAAAGCAGGAATTGCAATATTCATCTGCTCTAAATTTACTACCAAGTGACTACCGATTCTTTGCTCTAAATTTTGCACTTAAGTAGGTGATTAAAAGGCAAGATATATTGGAAGCCGATGAAAAGATACAGAAGTCGTTAGTATTCATTCTGGAATCACATTTGATGGAAAATTTATCAGGGCGAGTTAAAGGGACACAATTTCGAAATGATCAACCCATCTTATGCTCCAAGAAATTTGATCTTGGAAATGAATCATAAATGTCGACAGTTTCAACATGTATCCAATTTAACCAAGGCAACCACAAATCATAACCTTCCCCATGACTTTTTATGTGAACCACACCCATTGGGTACCAGTTTAAAAATCCTCGAATGTAAAATCCGCACTATTAACACCCTTTTGAAGCTTTGTTTCGAAGGTCTACTACCAATGTGTGCACAACACAATTGTCATACATGTGATGATCACCTAATTTCAGACAGTGGGGATCACTGACAAATTGCGTTAAATCCTGAATCATCTTTCTTGATTCGTCCCCTCCCATTTGACGACTCTATTCCTATTGCCACATATTGAAACCCTTGAAGCTGGGACCGAATCGCCGTCTTTTGACTCTTCTTTGGTAATCACCGTTCCCTATCGGGTGCAATGACGCGAACCATTAGATGATGCACCATAAGTCATCTTTCCTATCTTTTACTTAGCATTTAAATCTTAATGACGGATTTTCACTTAAAAATGCGACAAGTTACTTTAAAGAAATCGAGAAATCCCAAGTCGTAAGAAATCAAAGGACATTATACTTAAAGGAATCCAGGAAACTGATGCATTTTCTCATGTTGGTTAAGTAGAGTTGCCCGCCCATAGGTAAGTTGGGTCCTAAGTAGTATCTTCTTTCAGCTTACAAGCTATAAACTTCTATACATTTTCACTGCCTCGTACCTCACCATACTTCAAAATACCTCTAAACATTTTGAATGGAGTTATCTCTATTTGTATTCGCCGTTAATAACGATAATAATAATAATAATAGAGTGGTAAAAATATAAAATTAATTACAAAAAGGATATTTTTAATGGTGTGGACATGTATTTATTTTATATACATCATAATAATCGAGGTCAGATCGTCATTCAAATATATATATATAAATTAATAAAAAAAATACAACATGAGAGTGAAGTTTTTACACGCTAATTGCAATTGATTTCGGTCATGCATCTTCTCTCTTACCTTCTGTTCATCCAAGAATCCTTAGAAGAAGGAGAACAGTTGATCATACGGATTATCTCTGAAATGTAGGGATCATGTGGCTAGGTTAGGTCAGGTTTGTTTAAGTTAGCTTAGGTTATATTTACTTAGATTAAGCTTGGTCAGGTTAGTTTTTTGGTTAAAATAGAAATGGTTTGCCTCCTCGATACTGCATCAGGCACGTCTTAGGGGCCAATCTAACATTATAAAAAAGAACTCTTTCAATTTGGTTATTTTAGTAGTCATGTTTTCTCCCAGAAATCCATTATTTGCCCATAAACGACAGAAGGTCCATAATAGGAACAGTATGTATTTCCAGCGAAAATGAGTTTCAGATCTGAGAACTATACACATTATCAAAATCATTTAAAAGATTGAGAGCAGACCAGATCTAACCTGGTAATTTAAGACGACGATAACGCCGCCTACTTTAGGCTATTTCCCCCAAAATTAAAAAAAATTATGTACTTCCGAGAGGGGGGCTTTTTCCCCCATATCCCAACTTAATTGTGGGTGGTTGCACCCCGCAACTTAAAAAGAACTCGTAATATTCGTAATTCGAAAGCCTACCATCAGATGGGAATGCAAAAGTCGATTGCTAAATGTCTTTAGGCCTCTAGTTTGAATGAAAGCTTTGCGTAGAAAACTGTTTATAAATAAAAGGCTAGCACTGGTTCGAATGTGGGCATTAGAAAGCAACGTGTCCTTAAACGCACCGACGGAAAATTTGCACTGGGTTTTTCGCCCTTTCGAATTCTTTAATCCCGACCTAGCACAGCCACTGCACGCAATTATACCATAGATACTGAAAAAAAAAACAGAAAGCCGCAAATCGTCTGAAATATACGGCAATCTAAAACAAAATGCTATTGGATAATCTGCAAAGGACGCATGCCCAGATCGGCTGAAGACCTAAAAGAAGCTGGTATTGGTGAACTAGTCAGGCAATCTAAAACAAAATGCTATTGGATAATTGACCAAAAGTTGAAGGAACGCGGCCAAAAATGACGCAGAAAGATTCAAATTTAGCAAAATATAAATATATTTTCGAAAAATGAATAACTACGAGTACGTTAGTATTAATTTCCAGAAGCTAAAAATAACATCGGTGAGCACCATTTTTAGAATTAAATACGGTAATGTATTTGAGAATTTCAAAATCTTATTTGTGTAAAAACGAATTTTATCCCTAAATAGTATATACATTGAGACTTACCTATCATATTTGAATTTATTAAATTTTCTATCGCCTACTCTGTTGATCATATTGAAGTAGCGGTCACTGAAAATATATAATATTATTAGCAATCATAATTTCACACTAAAATATACGATACAAGTTTACTGGGCAAAGGACCATCAAAGGTTTTCACGCCTCAGCTCGAGTTCGCCACTCCACCTCTGTCTTCGAGCGAATTTCACGCTCTCATATAACTGTGTCTGTATGTGTCCTTTTAGAGTTTATTTCTTCCGTCTTCCAAACTATCTTACCCATTTCAGACCTTTTATTCTCTTTGCAATAACCGTTATTAATGTTAGCGTTTTTATCCATTTCTTTTATAGTCAATGTAGGTAATTAAAATGTTTCCGTCTATGTTTGAGTTGTCCTTTGTTTCCAAGAGTTTTTTGTATTCAATGTCGCGAGCTAGAAATAGCTAAAATCATTAAGTTTTAAGCTAGTAGTCATGTCGCTAAACATTCCAATCGCCCCGCAGCTATATTCCGTTGTGTCATTCACGCGACATTCAACCCATAACAGGGCTCTGTATTTAAACAATATCATTATTCGTAAAATAACTGAATTTTGTTGTGAAAACTATTCACACTATTATCATCTACTACCTCTGCGGGGAGTGCGTTCCATTTATCGATGATTTTAAGCGTTAAAGCTTTTCGTTTGAAACCTCCTCCGTCCTTTCAGGTTAAAACCGTTGTTACTTTTGATATGGTCGTACTTAAAAAAAAAAATTCATAATTTATGTTTTCAAATTTATTTAAAATTTTGCATACTTCGATAAGCTCACCTCGCAATCGCCTTGTTTCGAGAGTCGGTAGTTTTAATATAGTCAATATATTTTAGTATATTTAGTTGCCCGTCGTTGAATTTTTTACATTTTACTAATGTTTACAAGTGAATAAGGTGACCAGAATTGTATCGCATATTCTAGGTGTGGCCTCACTAAACTTTTATATAGAAGTATGATTATATTTTGGTGCTTTTAGTGAAAAATTCTCCAAATAAATTCAAGCACTCGGTTCACCTTCTTACACGCTTCGTCACACTGTTTGTTAAACTTAAGATCCTTTGAAACCTGCATCCCTAAATCTTTTTCTTCGTCCACGGAGATAAGATTTTTACCACTAATTTCATAGCTACCCTTTGGGTTATTTCGACCTACGTTCAAAACTCTACATTTGTCTAAATTGAATTTCATGTTCCATTTATTAGACGAATCCTAAGATTTTATCTAGATCCTGCTGAATTAATTTGCTATCGTTCTCCTTAAAAATTTTACCCCTAATTTTTGTGTTGTCCGCAAATTTGGATAATCTACCAAGTACGTCAGTGTCCATATCGTTTACATAAATAAGGAACAAACCCCTGGGTTCACGCCGCTAGTTATTTTTTTTCACTCCTAAAATTTACCGTTTAAAACTACTCTCTGCTTACGATTACTTAGCCACGACTCTATCCATTGTTGGAGGTTTCCCCTAATTCCATAAGCAAAAAGTTTATTTAGTAATTGCTTTTGAGGAACAGTGTCTAATGCCCTAGGAAAGTCTAAGTAAATTATATCGAAAGATCTACCTTTGTCATAGCTTTTAACTATGTTGTAATAGAATTCTAAAAGATTAGTTAAACATGAACGTTTCTGTTTAAAGCCGTGTTGACTATCATTTATGAGATTATTTGCTTCCAAATGATCAATCACACTATCGCGAATGACGGATTACATTAATTTCCCTACGATGGATTTTAAACTTATGGGTCGATAATTATTGGTCGGAAGTTCTCTTTTTTTCCTCTTAAAATTGGAGTTATATTCGCTAGCTTAAAATATAATGCCACGAGAGCTTCTTCTAAACATTTGTTAAAAATTTTCCTTAGCGGTCCGCACTAACAGGTTTCGAAGTTCTTTTAAATGTGCCGTGTAGATTAAATCAGGACGTGAAGATATATTTGATTTTAACTTACTGATATAAAATCTATTTCTGCTTCGAATAATTCGATATCGGTTAAAAGGTTATGCTCATTAAAGTTTATCACGTCGCTCGTTCGTGGTATATTATGTTCGTCTTGGTTTATAAATACCGATACAAAAAAGTTATTTAGTATAATGGCTACCTTTTCTGTATCTGAAACTAAGACATTGTTGTCATTTGTGATAAGTTCTATTGTTTCCTTTATCGAGCTTCTATTGTATACATAATCGAAAAACTTCTTACTTAGGGTTATGTTTACTTTCTTTGGCAAATGGAGAGGGAGAATAGAAGAAACTACAAGTGGTACAAGGTTCATTATTACTGACGTTTCGCTCCTCTGGAGCTTCCTCAGAGTAACAAGAAACTAAGAAAAGAAATGTCTAACGTCTGGAAAAATATAGAGTATAAAATTATTTAGTGAGAGTAGAGTGGAGAGTAAGTGCTAAGGTGGAGTGGTGAAGAGGAATAAGTGAGAGTTAGTGCCAGTTGCTGGGTGACCAGCCATCTCTTGGATTCTTCTTGCTGATTCTTTCTCATCAGTCTTCTGTATCATCGGATGGAGACTCTCACGCCTCTATAACTCTTCGTTTGTAACGATTCAAACGAAATTGAAAACCATTATGTTGATTTACATTCTTTTTCGAATGATATAATTGTCAAGGTCCTCCCAAGTTTAGTCCGGGAATTATTGAAAGTTTTGAAGGTAGTAAGGTCATAAATCAGAATAAGTGAGAGCACGCGACTTTGGTCAGCAGACTTTGTTCTTTTAGTTGTTTATTACAGATTTTCCTGTTTGGTATTTTATGCAGTTGCTCTGTAATCTCATCTAACTGTAAATATTTGGGGAGGTTCATCACTCGTGTTGGATTTCCCGCTCCTAAAATTCCATTGGTTGTTGGTCCTGTGGTTTTGCGGGATTTTCATCGATCTTTTCTCTTCTTCACTTAGTATATTTTATAGTTTGTCCCACACCTTCTTTGCCGGCTCTGCTCTGTGGGGACACGTTTGTGACTGGAAGTTCTATTTCGCTGTAAAGGTCTCTTACTCTTTTATGCTCTTTCCTTCTATTGTTCATGATTATATAGACTACTGCATTTTAAACCCTCTGGAGTTTTAAAGAATTTGTTTTAAGGACTCTAATCATCGGGATAGGCGGGTAAAGCAGTGTGGCTTCGCAGATAGCATTATATATCTTTTTCTTATTATCTACTTCCAGGCCTCTAAATGGAATGATCTGGTTAAATGCACCTTCGCTAGATGAACTCTCTCTGTGACATGTTTTCCATAGCCGTGTCGGCAGATCTTAAGCCCAAGCACTCTTCCTTCGCTTTTATATCAATATCTCTTTTCTTCTATCTGCTCTCTAGAGTTCTTGCGTCTCCCTATTGAGATGATGGAAAACTTTTCTGCATTTGTGCGGATTTTCCATTTTCGCTCAAATTCTTTTATGTTTACGATCTCGGTTGCCATAATTCTCGCCATTGTTGGTGGATGCCTTTACGCGCTGTTTGCGACTATTGTGATGTCATCACCAAACTATATATATCTTGTAGAGTCGTCAACTGGGCTCGTTAAGGTCATCGTTTAGATACTATAGAGAGTTGTACTAATGCAGCCCTACTGGGGAACACCCTGAGGGACCTCAAAGCTCGGGTTGTAGTAACCTTCCACTGAAAAATAGGCCAATCTGTCTGTGACATAGTCGCATAGACATTTTACTTGAACTGAGGGTAGCCCCAATCTTCTGATTTTGTACTTAAGGCCGATCCTCCAAACCCTATTAAAAGCTTTTTGGACGTTCATAAGTACAAAATCTGTATAATTCTTTTTGAATATTGCTTTGGCTATTATTTGAACTAGAACAACCCGAGCCGTTTTTTTCTAAATCCGTGCTGGTGACTTGGTATTTGCGATCTTTCCTCTAGATGCCTGACTAGTCTGTAGTTAATCGCACTTTCCAATAATTTCGCTAATGTTTCAAGCAAAATTGCCAAAATTAGCCTGAAATTCCCTAGGCTGCTCAGAGGCTTGCCGGGTTTTGGCCTGAAAATTATTTTTCCCCTTTTCATCGCGTATGGGAAATATCCTGGCGTTGAACAGTACTACTATATTGTTCAAACAATACTATGGCGCTCGTTCTAGGTTCTCCCTTGTTATTCCTGACTCTTAGTAGCCAGGAGCGTTCTTTTCAGTTCCTGGAGGGTAATTGGTTCGATACCTTGTCTGCTAGAAGCGTTGGTGATGCAACGTTATTGGGGACAATTTCGTGGCGGTTTTGTTCTAATTCTTCCACTACTCTGATTTCGTGGTCTCTATCAAAGTCCTCATTTTATTCGGAAAGATATCAAACACCCTCTTCCAGTGTTTGCGGAATGATGCCTGAATCGTTTGCCTTTCCCCCTTCTTGTTGGAATTCGATTCTGGTCTTTAGTTTCCTCTTTCCTCTAGCGATATTGATGTTGTGCCATAGTCCCATTAATATAGTGGGAGTTCTTCTGCCAAATTTGCCAGTGAGAGAGTGTATTGGTAAGACATTTCTCCTTGGCAGTTGATTTTCCGCGGCAAGGTCCATCTTTCATATGTCGAGTTCGACCTCAATCACGAGATAGGATTATTCCAGATTTCTTATTTGCTTGTATTTTATCCCTTTCTTTATTATTGCAATGGCGGCACCATCGTACCGCTCCTGTGAATAATTTGTGATCAATACTTCGTAATTCCAGATCTTCATTTCTGAATTACGCGTGTATATCCTATGTTCTGAAATTAAGATGATATCTGCATCAATTTCTCTGAATATGTTTCAGTAAAGAGTCTTTTTAGTCTTCCACCCGTTGCTATTAACTTCCAGAATTTTTAGTGCATTCCGTATCATGATTTTTTGTGTTTACCGATGTTTCTTCTTATTTTTCTTCTTCCTTTTGATCTGAGCGTGTTGGTGGACTTAGAGTTTTAGATTTGCTCTTTGCCCTATTGCGAATGCATGGGCCCTCGTCACAGTCCGAAGAGGCTGATTCTTCCTCTTGTTATTTTTTCCCCTCTTCTTCAGATTCTGCCGATGAGGGGGGTTCTTGAATTGCCGTTTCAAGACCAGATTTCACCTAATGGTTACTTCTGGTCACTGTCTCCTTAAATATCCTTGAGCATTCTTCCATTTTTTTCTCTCTCTCTTTTCTTTCCTTTTTTTAAAATATATACATATATAAATATACTATTTACTCCATCATAAAGGTATTCAAGCCTTTCAAATATATCTTTAACTCGTTAGCTTTGTTTTTTATTTTTAATTCTATTTAGTTTTTGTTATTGTTTGTCTGTTTCTGGGCACTTCGCCTCTTTTTATTTATTTATTTACTTTATATTTTTGTTTCGTTTTGGGCACTACGCCTCTTTTTATTTATTTATTTATATTATATTTCGTTTCATTTTGGGCAATACGCCTCTTTAGTTTTATCGTATTTTTCTGTCTTTCTTAGTGAATTTTTTAATCATTCTGTGGAGTCAATTCGGTATTTCTTCTTGTTTATTTTGTAGGATCTTTTTGTCTTATTCATGTGTAGATTTTGTTCTGGTCATTCCGGAAGCACAGTCTTCCGCTTGGGGATAAAGCTCTTCTTGTGACACGTGCAATTAAGGGTTGTAATATCTCGAGATTTGCGTATATCCTAACTTTTCCCAGGTCTTTCTCCGTAGCCATATTCACTGGCTTTAGTTCTGCTCTTGCCTGCAGTTCCGTCTGCAGAATACCGTCCATCCTGCGTGCACCAGCCATCAGTAGGGCAGCTTTGTTCTGTACTCTCTGCATCTGTCTGAGAAAAGTAGAACTAACTGCCTACATTACCACTGCTGGATACGCCAGTGAAGAGCACACTAGGGTAGTGTATAGCTTATTGATGTTGTTGGTGGTGAGGATTTTGAACCTGTAAAGTTTACCAAGCTCTCTCTTGGCTGGCTAGGAAGATTAAACTGTTGATGTGCGTCTTATACCCTGTTGAGGTAATGTGCAACCCAGGACTTTACCCTTGTTGGAATACGATTGGAATTCGTCGTCAACTATGACGTCATCGCATTTACAAGGGTTCACTGGAAAGATCTTGAACTTTCGAATCGATTTATGTTTTCCATTTTGGCAGCTCTCTCCCTTGCTTGAACTCCAGTGTTACTATGGGAATTGTGAATAATTTGAGTGATGTCATCTGAAAACTGCAGATACATCACATTCTCCCCAACTAGAGCAGGTAAGTCTAATGTGTACACTAGGTACAACAGTAGGCTGATATGATGTTGTAATGAATGAATGAAAGAATGGACCCGGGTGGGGTCCTCTCGAGGGGTGAAAAAGGACGGACCTTTTGTTGGCTAGCGTGGAATCAACTATCGCTAGCCGGGGGAGCCACCGTCTTGAGGGAATTAAAAACCGCTGTTGCTTCCTGCCATACACAGAAACGGTTGTATGTCCCTCAGTGGTCTTGGGGGCCCCTCACAAGGCAAGTAGATATACTCCCCTGCAAAGGTTGCAAGCCGGCCCATTGTCTGGGGTTCCTCTGGTACGGGTATCTGGCAGTGGACTAATCCTCAAACCTTCCTCATCCCGTACCCCCACTTATGCATAGTTGGGGCGAGGCAGTCATCTAGGCAGTCATGGTGAAATATATGATGGGCCTAAAAAAGTATTTCTCTTTTTAGTACCCCCCTGTATGGGAGGATTTTTGGAGTAGGAGAGGAAAGGTGATCGAGACGATAGATGAAAATGAAAATGAGGTTAAAAATGATGAAAATGACGGGAGAAGTGGGATCCTTCTGAATCTCGAATGCGAGTAAATATACTCGTTTCGATTCCTTGCGAGAGTAATACGCAAAAAAGTTTATACGTGAAAAATCTTCTTTGATCGAGAATAAGCTGAGTTTTTGCTGTGAGTTTGCATTATCAAGCTTAACGAGAGTGGTCTATCAGCTATCCAAGCGGCAAATTCAACAAAAAGTAAAGAAATGAATGATGTATATAGAAAGAAGAGAGAGGGATCACTGTGTAACACAAGCGAACAGGTAGTCGTAGAGGAAAAGGGTACGGAAATAACTTGAGATGGGATAGGAAGAGTTGAAAGTTCGGTAGACACCGATGCGTGGTGTGGTTGGGTGAGTCTCGGGGTGTGCGTGACTAGATGATGGTTCGGGGGTCGTCAGGAAGGAGATCGTGTCTGCTTAGTCGGAAATGCGTTATTTATGATGCTCTGATCTTATGCCTAGAACGGCATGGGTTCGGGTGGTCATGGGCTGCGGGGTATCGCAGTGCCATCGCAACATACCGTCTTGGCAAGTTTCCCGAGTTGTTTTGTGAGTCTGGTGCGGGCGCATGTGTTGAGGGAGTGCTAATTTGTTGTTGTTTTGTAGTGTGGACATTTTCGCGTATAAGGGAGAGCGGCAAGCGCGCTTCAGAGCAGAGTTATGAATGCGCTGAGCCTTCTGCTGCCATGTGGCAATCGCAGCTACGAGTGACAGTGGGGCGTACGTGAGAAGAGGTCGCACCAGTGTTTTATATAGGTGCAACTGTAGTTTATTGCCCGCAGGGTATAAACTGTGCAGCATTATGTTTGTGCGTGCGGCTCTTGCTCGTGTTATGTTCTGGTGTATATTGAACCTAAGGGACTTGTCAAAAGTTACCCCAAGGATTTTTGTCTATTGTGTGTAGTCGAACCTTGTTGGGTTTAGGTGGTTCATGTCTGGTGTGTGTGAGAAGATTTGTAGGTTATGCATCAAGTGATGCCGTAATGTGTATTGTGTTTGAGTGTGGGCGGCTGTCGAAATATGTGGACGAGTCTGGGTTGCTGCTGGGGTAGGGTGTGTAAGGGGTAGGACAGGTAGAGGTGTGGACAGCGTTAGGCCGAGAGCATCAGCGAATGTTCTTGTGAGGGGAGGCGGGGTGGGGGCGTAATGTGTGGTTGTGTTGGTGGGTTGCGGACGCCGTATTACCGCTACGGCGTCAGAGCAGGCCTTACTTGCGTCGAAGGCGACATAGTCGCCGCCCTGCTTTGTGCAACGGGGTGAGGTGGCTGTGTAGGGGGTGTACTGGTGGCCCACTACACTACACCCTGAACAAGAAGGTCTGCTTGGCAGTTACGTGTCATGTGTCCGGTTTTGTAACATCGGTGGCATTGTGTGGGTTTTATGTTTAGCTGTGGCTCGATGTTGTGTTGATGTGTTAGAGTGACGAAGACGATACCTTGGTCTAGCAGCAGTGTTTTGTTATGTTCGTCGGACAGTGTGATTACTGCCCATTATTTCAGGTGGTTGTAATAGACGTCTCTGATGAGCTCCTCCCCATACTCCTCTCTGAGTTGTGTGCAGAGGTCATCGATGGAGAAAGCCAACCATAAGGGGTTGGTCTTAAGGATTCATATTTGGTGTTTCTTGTGTACACCGTCGGCTAATTTTGTCTGAAGGTCTTGTGCAGCGAGTGTGTCTGACGCAAGTTCGTGGAATTTGACTGCGTCCTCCTGTGAGCGGAAGACGAGTTTGTGGCCTGTGTGAGTCTTTATTATGTTTGTGATGGGGTTGTCGTGTGTAGCGTCTAAGTTGAGAAGTGTGTGTTTATTGTTGGTAGCGGGTTTGTCGGTAGTGGGTGTTATATCTGTTATGTTTAGAAGTGTGAGTATAGATGTGTTGTTGTGTGCCATTGATTATCGGATTTAAACTTAATTTCCTTTTACTTTATAGGGGGTTCCCCGCCCCACCGATGACGAACTCGTGAAAATGACTCGGATGTGGTGATGATTAATGGGTGAGTATGGATCTGGTTGGGCTCGTCAGAGGGTGTGAAAACATGGCAGACTTAATGATGAGTGAAGCCAGAATCAACTGACTCCAGTCGATGTGCCGCTCCTCTATTGGGTCTTGGGTATTTCTAAGTTACGCCAAACATCTCACAGAGACGGTAGTGTCTCCCTCTGTGGTCTTAGACGATGCCGCAGGGTAGGGTATTAATCCTCCCTGTGTTGGTAACTGAGTCCCAATCCAGGTTTGCTCCTTCCTTTGGGTTCCCCAAAGTTTGCAATTATGCCTTTTCTAAGTAGAACGGCATAGTTGCAACTGAGCTCTTATGTGAAGAATCACATTTACAGAGCCAAGTCACGGCGGGGCAGGGATGGGGAGGGTTTAGCACGTTATATCACTATCACGAGCTAGGAAAATAAAGGAATTTTTATTCAGGGAGTTGGGGGAGCGGGGTGGGACTTTACTGAATCTCGTATACTTCACGAGATATATACCGTCCACGGTATAGCTTGCCGAATCACTGTTCTCAGTGAGAAGCGTCGAGGAAATTTTCCGCTTGGCCTTGCATCCTGTATCTAAAAGATAGCAGGGAAACGGAGAGAGATCGTGGGAAGCGCAGAGGTCTGATGAAGAAATTTGAATTTGAATTGTTGTAAGAGTAGGTGTGGGTAGGGGATAGAGATAGGGTGTGTGGAAAAATAGCGGAAAATAGACAAGTGATTAAAAGAGAAAGAAGTGTGGTAGGTTGCAAAGAGATGCTAGTGCCTGGTGATCAGGCCTATCACTTTTAAGTATTTTCGGTTTTGTGGTTCCTTTGTTGTCTTTGAGTTAGTTTATATATATATATATATATATATATATATATATATATATATATATATATATATATATATATATATATATATATATAGTAATATGAAGACCCAGGTGATTACACTAATCATTTATTGGCCTGACGTTTCGGACCTTCACTAGGACCATCTCCAGCGACTGTGTCGACTAATGAGAGGGGAGGGAATATTAACGATAACATTTAAATGAATGCATTAAATAATGGCTGAAGAAGCGGATGAAGACAATTTAAAATAATAAAATTGACAATTATTGAGATTAAAGTAAAAACACAAATAAAAATATATAGAATTAATTAATACTATCCAGTGTAATTTTAAAAAATAATAGAAAGAAGTGAAGTTATAAATAAACTGACTTGAATATCAAATATTAAAGGTAACTGCATTAATCAATAAAATAACTTATTATATTAAATTATAAAAAAAAAAAAACGAAAACAAATTAGAATAAATTAAACAGTGTCTAACCTTTATCGTAGGAGTTGAGAAATCAAGTAAATAAAGAAATAAAAACTACTAACGAGATTTCTTCGGTTAGTCGGTTGGCTAGTTAATCTATTGAAGTGCTGGTTGGTTATATAGTGAATAGTTTAATTGAGGAGGAGTAATTATTTAGGTTTGGATTTATTTTATTGATGTACAGTGACTCTAAGATTTTCAAATCGAGAGAAGTTGAGGCTGAAGATAATATGGTAAGTGAATCAGAATTAAGAGGATCATGGTGATACTCAAAGTGTTGCCTGATATAATTTGGCGTTCAAGCCATTTGTCTTAAAAAAAACAATTAATGTCCTTGAGCTTGATATGCGCAATTGCTGTTGTGGTAATAATTACTTTATTAATTACATTATGTATATCTTGTAGTGGGTGTAATTCGTTTTTTTGTTTTTTCGTGGATGTCTTCTTCAGTAAATTTGAGTCTTCATCGGTAAATTTGGGTCTTCATCGGTGAGTTTGTAGAAATCAGTGAGGTTTCACAATTAGGTAATCCTTTTTTGGGTCGGGTTTTTATTTGGTCTAGGGTAAAAAACATTTCTATTCTCATGTGTAGAACGGCATTTCTGCTCCGCCAGCTAAAACTCCGGGGGAGCCTGGAAATCTGGCGCGACTTATTCCTCTTCTGTTTTGGTCAATCATTTTTACGATATCATCGTCCAATTCACGTTTAACCATTTCCTGCATATTCCTTGTCCGTTCTTCTATGACAATGTTAATAGGACATAACCCCACCTCCCGATGTAGCTTTACCTGGCGTCTTCTCTCGTGTCTGTATTTATCTGTAATTAGGTACATACATTTATTCTTACCTACTTGTAGTTTCCTCTTTTGTGTCTTCGAGACACATGAGAGAGCGGAAGCGGGGTATAGCAGCGTCATATTACAAGTGTATTGTAGATTTTTTTTTATTGCTTTGACGAAGATTTCTGAACCAGTATAGAGTTTTGACTGCAGCAGTGGCCTTGGTGATTCTTTCTTGTCGTGCTTCTTGTACCCGGATGAAGTAATCTTCATTCCGAGTACATTGCACTCCGTAGTGTAGGGATAACGTCTATTCCCCACTTTGATGTCGTAAAGTAGTCTCCTGCCTATTGGGACTACTTTGAACTTTTCCTGGTTGGTGCGGATCTTCCACCGGGCTTTGTACGTGTTAAGATTTTAAATTTCTGCGGCTGTCATACGAGCTTGCCAAGGCGCATTACTCCATGACAAGTGATTATCTGGGTGAAATCATCGTCAAATTGAATTTTGAGGCAAGTGGAGTTTACAGGGACTGGAACATTAGCGGTGTAAATCAAGTATAGAGTGGGGACAGGCATCCCCCCCTGTGGGAGGCCCTCAATGAGCGGAAACTTTGGTCCGTCCGTGCACCCTAAACTGATGCACGCCGCTCTCTCCATTACATAGTCACAGAGTTTTTTCTAAGTTTTCACTTAGGCCAAGTCGTAAGATCTTGTACTGCATTCCCCGCTGCGACACCTTATCAAACGCCTTTGATACATGCCGACAAACAATGTCCACGTAACTCCTTTCCCGTTTTTCTTGGGCTAGATTTTCCGTGATGAGATTAATCGCCATCTCCGTACTTCGTTTCTTCCTAAACCCAAATTGATGTGAGTTGAAGAGGGTGTTCTCCTAAAGGTGAGACACTAGTCTTCTGTTGAGGATCTCCTCGAAGAGCTTCCCGCCAAATTCTAGAAGTGAAATTGGCCGGTAGCACTCCTTCAACGTTGGGTCCTTTCCGTGCTTAGGCAAGAAAATCATCTTAGCCGTTTTATAAACATCTGGAAAGTATCTCGTGTTCAGACAGGCGTTATATATTTTTCTCATCCCTTCGACCACATTGGCTGGTGCCTTTTTAAAGTTTAGCTTTGTAAGCCCCGATTGTCCTGGTGCTTTTTGTCGGAATGAGCGGAGCGCGCCGAGTAGTTCTTCTTCGGTAATCTCGGCGTCTCCGTCGTGCTGTCTATCCACCTGGTGATGTGGGTGCGTCTTGTGTATTTGTTCGTTAAGCTCGTGGATGATGTTGCTATCAAGCTCTAGATCATAGCCTTTGTTTGCCGCCTCAGTTATCTTGACGATTTTTTCCCGATAACTCCGGAATAGCTCTTCAATTCTTCCTTCTTTCGTTTCGATGTTTCCATCCTGCAATAGGTTTAGGCTTCTTCCTATACCGTTGAAGGTCCTGTAACCGGATTCTCGGCATCTGGCGTTCAGATCCCCCATTTATATCGTGGGGCTCTTCTGTCAAATAGGCCAGTGAGAATGAGAATTGGTAACATATCTCTCTTTGGCGGTTGATATCCGGTAGCAATGACCAGCTTTCCTATGTCGAGTTCGACCTCAATCTCGAGGTAGGATTCTTCTAGATTTGTTATTTGCTTGTATTTAATCTCTTTGTTTATTGCAATAGCGACTCCATCGTACCGCTTCTTCGAATAATTTGTGATCAACACATCGTAATTCCATATTTTCTATTTCTGCACTACGCGTGTCGATCCCGTGTTCCGAAATAAAGATAATGTCCGCATCAATTTCCCTGAATACATTTCCGTAAAGAAGTCTTTTTGTCGTCCAGCCGTTGGTATTAATATCCCATATCTTCAGTGCGTTCCGTAACACAGTGAATTGTTTTTACCTATGTTTCTTTTTATTATTATTCTTCTTGGGGGCTGGCTGGGCGGTTTTACTGTGCCCAGGGTTTTCCTTTTTCGGAGGTGGACTCGGGGATTTTGACCTGCTCTTCGTAGCTCGCGTATAGGTGCAGGGGCCCTCTTCGTTGTCAGAAGAGGAGGATCCATCGTCACTTTGAGCCTTTTCTTCTTGTTCTTCGTCGCCCTCGTTGGATTCTTCCGATGAGGAAGCTTCGACGATCTCCTCCAGTCCAGACTTGACGGTGTTGTCCCTTATGACTGAATCCTTGAATGCCTTGGAGCATTCAGAGTCTGCAGACATAATTACTAAAGGAAAATTGTGTGCTTTCGGGAGAGCATTGAGTACCTGGTTATAGCAGCCAGGCTTCACTGCATTAGCCACATTTGCGTGGGTAATGCAGATCAGTATTTTTGCAGTTAGATCTCCAGTCATGTTCATCTTTGAAAATGCAGGTGAAGGCTTTATTTCCGCATTCTTCTTGGCGGCGTTTGCGTAGGTCGATTCCTTAGCTTTCCTCTTTCCTTCCTTCTTTCTTTTGATGATCTCGCGCCAATGGAGGCAGTTCAGGGCCATGGTCCTATGTTACCCTTTGCAGTTAAGGCATTTCTTCGTAGTGCTCTCGCACTTATCAAATCGATGCCCTTCTGTGGCGCATTCACTGCACCACAGTTTGTTTTTATCCGGGCATGTCGTCGTAGTATGGTCCTCGAGCTTATAGCATACAAAGCACATGTTTATCCTATTAAATTTATCCTGTTGTATGTTTTCACCCGGTATCCTCATATTAAATACCAGTATTCCATTCTGTGTCGATTGCTTGCCATTTCGGTGGTAGCGAAAGTTATCTAAAACACGTGGGTGTTCGCGAGATTTTATTATTTCACGAACTTGGGCCCAGGGATTGCTTTTGGTAATCTCCTCTTTGAGCTCCTCGGGTGTATGCTCACCTACCCAGCTCTCCACTTTGCGGCAGATCACGCTTCGGGTTGCTGCCACTTGTGGAGGGGTTTTCGCTTCCAGTCCAGTGTTCCTGAGAACCCTCGCTCCCTCTTCCGATAAGAGCTGGTCCACATCCTTAGTTTCGGCACATAAGGCGATGAATCCAGATGAGACTTCAATAAGCTTTACCAGTGCTACTTTTAATTCAAGATAGAGGGTTTCACAGAAATGCCTTTTTTCGGGGTTCTTGTTTCCGGGGATGGTCCTTAGGGAGACCCTCTTAGTGAGGGTCTCCATAGTCTTCCACGTCCTTACTATGTCCTCTTGTGATGTCTAATTTTCTTAAACTAAAGTGTAATTATGGTGTTTTGGAGTGGAAATGAAAGTTATGAAGTGGTAAAGGAGGTAGCGGTTAGTGAGGTAAGTGGGATACGAGTCCAAAAAATGGCGAGAAAACGCCCCTGTCCATTTTCCTGTTTGTCCCCCGCTCGTTTGCTGCCAGAATAATGGGTGATGGATTGATGTGATGGAGCTCGAGTGGAAACCTCAAGAGGGGTAAATTATGGTGGACTTGGTGCAGTAGCGGCCGAATTAACGGCCGCTAAAGTTTTGCCACCCCCTCTCGGGTACTTACACCATAACTGCATCCAACTTCATAGAGACTGGTGTACTTCCCTCTATGATTCTGGCCAGGTCCCCGGGCGATGAGGATCTCTCCTCCATCCGGGACTCGCAGTTATGCCCCATTTTCGAGATAATTTTTCACTTACGCTTCCGCTGTGGGCTAGTCCTCAAACCAGTTTTCACATAAGCCCTTAATTATGTTAGTCCAAGTGGCCGGCATAGTTAAGACGAAATCAATGAATAGCAAAAATTCGAGGAGCAGGTTCCCACGCAGGGTGATGGACGGAAGCAGTGAGGTGCTTAAGCCCTCATTGAGATATGAATCGTCGATGGAAAAGTATTATCTCTTTTTTTTGAAGGGTGAAGCGTAATTTACCAGAAGACTTCCAGAATATGCGCTTTTCTATGTAGGCGGTGCTCAAGGTCCGTTACTAAGCAAGTAAAAATGCTTTATTCGAAGGTTGTCAGCAAAGTGTAGTCGAATATTCAGCCGGACTGAACCTCAACTCTGACCAAAGTCCGAGCTCGTCGCTGATTCGTCGGTTTTCTGAAGAGTCCAAGCCATTGTTGGGGCAGTCCATCGCCGTGAAGTTGTTCTTCTGCATCTTTTCACGCTAAATGAGGCAAAGGAAAAGGAAAAAACACTTGCTCGGCCACGTTCCGATCTATTTTAAAGAAGTCCGAATTGGTAGTCAGGCATTTTGACATGGCTATGAATGCCGCTTCCAATGCCGTCCTCCTCCTTCTGTTTGATGCATATTCGACTGTTATTGGCTCTCTCCAGCTGATGCGGTGGTCGGCATCTCGCAGGTGTTCGGTGAGAGCGTTGCTGAACCGCCATGTCCGAATATCCTGCTTGCGCTCCATCACTCTGGTGTCCACACCCCTGTGTGTCTTAACAAAGTATGCCTGGAGGCAGTCACTGCAGGGTACCCTGTATACTACGGAGTTCCCTTTGCCTCCTTTACTACTACTACTACTACTAATTTGCCCAATAGTTGCGCAGACCTTAGTTTGGGGCGAAGGAAGATATTC
Organism: Ceratothoa steindachneri; assembly: GCA_963969495.1. Taxonomy (NCBI): domain Eukaryota; kingdom Metazoa; phylum Arthropoda; class Malacostraca; order Isopoda; family Cymothoidae; genus Ceratothoa; species Ceratothoa steindachneri. Next base: position 188,646,671 of record OZ018320.1, read on the forward strand.
TTTAGGAATATCTTCAGAAAGTTATATTCAGAAATATTTATACAGGGATTCACAGATCTGCTATGATTTCAGCTCTGGCAACGATAATGAACGCACAAGAAGAAATATGCCATCAAGAGGCTGCAATCATTCTCCAGTGTAGGTGGCAGTGTAAGTGATTCGTAATTGCATCAAGAGGCTGAAATCATCTATCTATGAGAAGACGTGAAGATAATAAAGCATACTTTGGGGTGCCAGTTGGGGACCATGACAAGCCCTGGTCAGCATATTTGGTGTAACCCCACTTACCAGTTAAAAGCTACTACTTTTTCATGGTGGACCCTTTTAAATGTCGAAGTGGCAAAAATTCACCTGCTATTACCTTTTTTTTATCTTCCATCCTCCTTTGCACCACTACCACATAGTGGTAAACCACCCTAAGAAGAACGCAACAATTTAGAAGCTGAAAAGATCATCGAAGATGTAGAGTACAGTGTCAGAGATATGGCTCTTGGTAGGAATCCATATTATCCAAATCAAAGAGATCTTAATGACCTTGTCAGAGTTCTTGGCTTGTCAAAGTCAAATAATGAGCTTTTGATTTCGATGCTTAAAAAGTGGGATTTGCTGGATGAAAATGTGCCATTGACAAGGAAAATGAAACCATAAACATTTCTCAAGATTCTTTACTTATCATGATACGATATGCTACTGTAATGATGTATATGGTGTGTTCGTTGCATTGCAATTAGAATTACATGTAATTCGGATGATTGAATGCTCTTCATCGACAGCTCGTCAGAAAGCATTAAAGCTGTACTTTATAATTAGAATAAGCATCCATCCTTTCATATGACTCATTCATTGTATCTCAAGTAGGACAACAGCACTGTCAAGCTCCTGCCACACACTTTGAATTATAAGGAGTATAACTAGGAAGTGATTTGAGACTACAAAATGGTAGCACTTTCGACGGGTTTCCGGGGAGGTTTATAGAGCCTCCATGTCATCTTAGTTATGAAACAATTTGTTAGAGCCTTAACAAAGATTTTTCAGCCTTCAAAGAAAATAATTTCTTTCCCAAACTCCCCGAGGCAAAATTGAAAGCTGGTGTCTTTGTTGGACCACAAATTAGGAAAATTATAAAGTTCAGAATTCCTGAAAAGCTTAATAAAAAGGGGAAAAAAGCTTGAAAGATTTTGGTTTCGCCGTATCGGGACTTTTGAGGCAACCACAAGGCTAACCATTATGTGGAACTGGTTGAGAACTTAGTGACATCTATGGCCATCCTTGAAGGTGAACATCCTTGATGTCCATCTTGACAAGTTCAAGGAGAATATGGAAACATACTCAGAAGAGCAAGAAGAGCGCTTCCATCAAGATATACTGGCCTTTGTGCCTAGATATCAAGGACTATACAATGAAAACCATAAATCTAAGCAAAAATGTTCACTTCTAACTTTTTTTACTTCTTTTGTTACGAGGGGCAGTGATAAAACTTTGCCCAATGAAGGCAAGAATGCGAAAGAGATCCATGAACGCATGGTTGCAGTGTACACCGACACCGCCCTTTCCTATGCAATCATTGCTCACTGGAATAGGGAGTTCCACCATGGTCGTGAGTCCCTTGAAGATGACCCCCGTCCAGGACGCCCGTCAGACGTGACCAACAAGGACAATGTGGCCCGTGTGGAAAGGAGGATCCTCGAAAATCCACGGGTGAAGGTCGAAGAAATCGAGCGAAAACTTGGAATATCACATGGAAGTGTTATCAACATCATCCACGACAATTCAGCCATGACCAAGGTCTCTGCCCGTTGGGTCCCTAGAAACCTCACGCCAAATGATCGACTTCAACGTCATCAAAGTCCACAAGGCCAGAGTTGCACAAGCTGCTCTGCGCGAGTGCGGATTCGAGGAGCTCAACCATCCCCCCTACAGTCCAGATCTGGCCCCCAGTGACTACTTTTTATTCCACCAGCTCAAGGCTGCACTGCGTGGACGCCGGTTTGGGGACGATGAAGATGTCCAGCTCGCCGTCCAGGAGTAGATTGAACAGCAGTCGGGAGATTTCTGGTTGTCGGGAATTCGAGGCCTTAGGGACAAGTGGCGCAAGTGCATTGAAGTCGAGGGTAGTTATATTGAAAAATAATAAAACACTTTTCCTCATATCTCGTTTCCTTATATCCGAATTGCAAAACTTATGACCGCCCCTCGTATATTGTGAAATTCTCAATATAATTTGCCTACTTATAGCAAATGTTTCATCATGCAATCCACAAAAATAAAGTTTAAATCAAATAATGGCTATTTTATATTCTTATGCAATAAAAAGAGTTGGAAAATAACACTTAATGGCCAGGAACAAAAATTGTTTTACATGTTGATAGAGGTCAATATTCCCGCTCAAGTGAAAATGGGTCACATCATACCTCAACATCACTGAGTAATGCATATGATTTTCTTCCCTTCTCACAATTTCGATAAGAGCAAATTACACACAATTGTATCTATCGTCTTCATAAATACGAACTTAATAGAAATAAAATTAATATTCCTTCAAAATGCGAACGAGGCGTTTTTGAACTTCTGCACCTCTCTTAACTGTTATGAGGCTGCTTCTCTACTCAAACCACGTTACACACTTGGGTCTCTCATTTACGTGAAAACTCTATAACCCTTATTAATTAGGCTTCAATTATAAAAAAATAAGAAGTACAAGCCTGAAACATTTCGTAGGCTTATGTAGCCTACGATATTTAGGCCTTGCTAAGGTGAGGAATATGGAATAAATTTTCTCATGTTTTAGACGCTATTTCGTTTTATGCAGTAGTTTGAGATTTAGGTCCAAGGCTTTTCTTCCTTGCTTTTCAATTATGTACATGAACAAAATTTTTGAACTAAACAAACTTTATATATTTTCCTAAGTTCTTTAAATTTGATTTGCTTTCTAATAAAAATGATTATTCTCTTTTTCCAATCATGAAAATCTCAGTCAACACTCCTTTAAACACTATACCACTACTAAATCATCGCTGACTAAATAAAGATTTTCTTACTCTACATTTAAATACCATAATGAGAATCATTTTGTATTAATTAGTTCGCTTCAATAAGTATCCCACAGATGTTCATAAGTAGCTTAGGCTGTGTAGTCGAATGTCTGTTCTAATCGGTGGATAAAGTAGGGTATTTTGTATCCTGCTGATAAGAGATTAATTGGTTTTTGCTTTACAATTCTCCCTTGCCTCTCTTTTTTAAGAAGGGATTCTTGAAATGAAAACACCTTCCCCACAAAAATGTTGGCTGACATTGACCCGATTAAGTAAGGCGCCTTAATTTTCCCCGATTTAGCCCTTGTCATTTATTGCAATAAGTGATCTCATATTGACAGACCTATCACTTTTTTCTTAAATACTAGTGTAACTTATTATTTTACCATTCCTTTAGACAGCTGGCCTTCCAAAAGACTATCAAATAACGTAACTAATATGTTTCCCATATCTCCTTCAAGGTTTATTTAAGTGGAATTTCAGTTTTTCAATGTTTTGAAAAATATTTTTACCTGAAACGTGACGCTTGAAAATGACATTTACAACCACAACTTAGATTCTAGAATTACTGCAATCACTCTAGGAAAGATCGACCAACGGTGTTTAAACACTTACGATTTAGTCTTGTGTGAGGTTGAGTATGGGTAGACCATTCTGTGGTGCGGTCGAGCCTCAACGACCCCGAACGAGATTATTAGTGCCACCACACAGACAAAGATCTGCCAGAAGAAAACGAAGCGGAAACATTAGGCAAAATACAAACAACCGAAAATAACAGTCATCGATGCAGAAGTATTTCGAAAGAGGATTCGAGAAGAGTTTTGCCCTCATTATCGCATGCAGGGTATATAGATCCCACAAGGATACCCCACATTGTAAACCAAAGAACCCGGCCCTTTAATTTACTCAATCGTGACGACGCAACTGACCCAACCGAATACCCATTCATTCAAACATCTACTTACATAAGAAGAAACCAGTCGAAAATTCATCTTGAGAATTCAAGGGTAATCACCTTTGATCACGCAATGACTTAATTACTCTATTTTACTATACTTTCACGTATACATTATATGAATACGTACAAACGTGTAAAGAGGCGTACGCCGAAGGTCTGTATGAGTATAGGCGAGTGAAGACAAAAGGAAAATAATGCCTCCTTTTATAGCGCATTTGAGAATGACGTCACGAAGATAACGTCATGTGACGAGTATAACGTTTAGAAGATCCTCATTTACATGTTTTGCGCCACATGACGCAAAAGGCATGTTTTGGTGTTGTTATGGTAGATGTTTTACGTCGTTCTCTCAATCTCAGGCTCACTCTTTATTTCTCTCTCTCTCAGACACTCACGTTCTTTCTCTCTTTATCTATCTATGATGAAAATCTCTCTCCGATTGAATCTCTCAGAATGAATAAGAAACACTATGATTAACTCTCGCTCTCTCTCAATCTCTCACTATCTTTCCCCATCTCTCTCTCTCTCTCTCTCTCTCTCTCTCTCTCTCTCTCTCTCTCTCTCTCTCTCTCTCTCTCTCTCTCTCTCTCTCTCTCTCTCTCTCTCTCTCTCTCTCTCTCTCTCTCTCTCCCCCCCCTCTCCCACTCTCTCTCAGATTCTCCTTGGCCCGTTGCTATTCATTATGTACGTTAATGATATAGATGATGGCCTACTATCGAAAATTTCTAAGTTTGCTGATGATTGTAAATTAGCAAAAGGGATAATTACTGAACAGGACGTTCAAGAATTTCAAAATGATATTGATAAAATAGTAAGATGGACGGAAAAATGGGAATTGCCCTCAAATCTTGAAAAGTGTAAAATAATGCATATTGGTTATAATAATCCAAGGAGAGAATACAAACTGTTCGACAATGAGATCAAAGAAACTGAAAATGAAAAAGACCTAGGTGTCTACATTACAAACGATCTAAAGTTTTCACGGCAGTGCATCGAGGTCGAAAAGAAAGCGCAAAGGATTCTTAGATATATAAAACGCCAAATCACTTTCCAAAATAAAATTACAATTCTGAATATGTACAATGCACTAGTAAGGCCACAATTAGAATATTGTTCCCAAGCCTGGTCTCCTTACTTAAGAAAAGATATTGAGAAGTTAGAAAAAGTACAAGCCAGAGCCACGAAATTGATTCCAGAACTAAGGAATTATAATTATGAAACAAGATTAGAAAGATTAAGTTTATTCAGCCTTGAAACAAGAAGATTGAGAGGTCAATTAATAGAAATGTTTAAAATACTAAAAGGAATAGAAAATGTCGACTCTAATATTTGGTTTCAGTTTAGCACATCTACTACGCGATCAAACGGAATGAAAATATAACCCAAGAATTTTGGCACAAATATATGTGGGAACTCATTTGCGTATAAAATTGTGAACAAGTGGAATCAATTACCAGAGGATATAGTGAAATGTAATACAGTAGAAATTTTTTAAAAAAAATTAGACAAAATTTTAAGAAATCTAACATAATATGTGACGTGACTAATAAGTTAAAATAAAATTTGTATGCTAATTTTAAGATTTACAAAATATTAATTCTATTTATTATAAAATATATTTATTGTATGAAATCATAATAAATTGCTTTTTGATATGAATATGTTCTAAATATTCCTTATAGCTCAGAATCATTAACCAAAGACAAAGAACGAGTTTATGTTCTAATATTGGACGAGAAACCCTAATCTAAGTTGAATGTATAAATATATATATATATATATATATATATATATATATATATATATATATATATATATATATTAGCATTAAAATATTATATAGAATAAGTAAGTTATGAGAGAACATCAAATTGACAAAAAAGAGTTAACTCTTGCATAATGTAGCACAAGTAGCATAATAAAAAGTTTGGATGTAGCAAATAAATACAAAAAAATAAGTACCTCCATTGAAATGGAACGAATGTTCTTTTGAGGTACTTACTATCCTTGTAACTCCTTGTAACTCCCTCCCCCTCTTTGACTGAATAATCTCCCTTCCTCGTTCTTTGACTGACCCTCTCAGAATGACTAACACTATGATAATCTCTCTCTCTCTCTGAAACATATCATCTCTCTCAATGTTTCTATTTCCCCATCTCTCTCCTCCCCCCTCTTCCTCTCTTCTTCTCCCCACTCTATCTCTGTCTGTGTGTCTGTCTGTCTATTTCTCTCTCTCTCTCTCTCTCTCTCTCTCTCTCTCTCTCTCTCTCTCTTAAAAGGATTTACTAATATTGATTTACAGACTATTGTTCGAGCTGGAGGAAAGGGCCAACACACGCCTAAATGGTTTAAAATTAGTGAACAAGCGTTGTAACTCTACTATAGCCAGATATTACTTCACGTTTAAAATCACGCAAACGTGGAATGGCCTTCCCAACCATGTAAATGAAAGCACGTCAGTTAATATGTTCAAAAACCGACTTGCTGAGTACTTCAATAGCGTAAATATAACGTAGTAGGAGCACAGATTAAAACGTCATATATTATAAGGAGTTGAGGATAAAAATAAAATTACAAGGAGTTACAAGAAAAAAAAGTACCTTAGGAGACCTTGCGGTCCATTCAAAGAGGGTACCTTTGGACTAGCAATTGAGTAAGCACATAGTTGCTCAATTGTTTTGAGTCCCTAAACGGCCACTTTTCAAGACTTTGTCTAGTCTTGACTTGAACTGATCAACAGATTCACTGTTGACAACTTCCACTGGAAGTGCGTTCCACTTACTGCAGATACTGTAGGTGAAAAAATTTCCACACAGATTGCGGTTGTAACGCTGAGTTCAAGTTTGAAGCCGTGATTGCGCGTTCTGTTCTCACTCAGTGTAAAAATATCCCTGTAGTCAACATTGTCGAACCCTCGAAGTATTTTGAAAACTTCGATGAGCTGACCACGCAGTCTACGGGTTTCCAGCGAGAACAGATCTAATTCCCTTAGTCTATCCTCATAACTTTTATGTCGGATAGAGGGAATCGGTTTCGTTGCCCTAGCTTGTACGCGTCCTAACCTTGCAAAGTCTTTTCGAAACGAAGGACTCCAAAATTGTATGACATACTCCAGGTGCGGCTGAACGAGGGAGTTGTACAGACAAAGTACTATCTCCTTGTTAAGGTATCCAAACTGGCGCTTTATGTAGCCTAACATCCTTTGGGCTTTCTTCTCTGCCTCGATGCACTGTTTCGAGAACTTGAGGTCGCTAGTGATAGTTACAGCCAAGTCCTTCTCAGTGTCACTCGATTCAAGAGCAGTGTCCTTAAGGATATACAGAGATTGGGGGCTTCTGTGGCCGATATGCATCAAATTGCATTTCCCCACGTTAAAAGGCATTTGCCACGTGTCCGACCACTCCCCAATCTTCCCAACGTTCATACCAAGCTTGGTATCGTCGGCAAATTTGGAAATCTTGGCAACCATGTCACCGTCCATGTCGTTGGCGTAGATGATGAATAGTAGTGGTCCTAGGACAGAACCTTGAGGCACTCCGCTAGTAACGGGCACCCACTCAGAAGCCTGGCCATTTATCACCACCCGTTGCCGTCTGCCACTTAGCCAGTTCTCGATTCAGCTTGCTACTTTTCCGTTTATGCCCAGCGCTCGCACTTTCCGGAGAAGGCGGCGGTGTGGTACCTTATCAAAGGCTTTTTGAAAGTCTAAGTACACCACATACAACGCCTTGTCCCGATCGTGCTCACTGAACACGAAATGGAAGAATTCCACAAGGTTCGTCAGGCATGACCGTTGCCTTCGGAAGCCGTGCTGGGAACTCCTCAGTAGCAGGTTTGACTCTAAATACGAAGTCATTTTGTACACCATCATGCTTTCCATGAGATTACCGACTATCGAAGTCAGACGGATAGGTCAGTAGTTTGACGGTTGGCTACGGTCTCCTTTCTTGAAGATAGGAATCCCCTCCGCTTCACGCCAGTCTCTAGGAACGCATTCGGTCCGGATTGACATGTTGAAGATTGCGCTCAGGTGTCGTGACACTTGATCGCGCACTTCTTTCAACACTTTAGGTAGAAACCCATCCGGGCCAGGTGACTTATTCGTCATTAGGTCACTGATCTTCTTTTTGTATTTACCCTTCGGTGAAGTCCATATCCTCCAGCTTTTCTTCCGAGTAGGAATCCATTGGCTGGGGAATGGGACCGCACTCTTCAGTAAACACTAAAGAGAAGTAGGCGTTGAGTAGGTTAGCATTTTCTGCATCTAAGTGCTTTAATGCCCCCTCCTCATTTCTCAAAGGGCCAATCGTTCGATGGATTGGTTTACGGCTGTTCACATATCCAAAAAACTCCTTGGGATTCTCTTTACAGAGTCTCGCCTCTCAGAGTTCCTCAGACCGCTTAGCCGCCCTTATGCTGGACTTGCCTCTCCTGGCTAGCCTCTCCTGGCTAGCCTCCAGTATTTGCCAAAGTCACCCGAGATCTTAGATTGCCGGTACACAATTCTCTTCTTCCTAAGCAGTTGGCCGATTTCTCGATTAAACCACTTTGGTTGAGAGTATCCTTGACATACAACATCACACCGCCACCCTCTCTGTCTGGCCTTCTTTCGGGAAGAGCTGATAACCGGGAATCGTGAATTCACCTTCAAAATCTCGGCTTGAGGTTTTTATCCACCACTCCGTTATGGCCACCATTCAGGTTCCTCTGTTGCTACGAGGCCACGGAGCTCAAGAAACTTATTCCTGATTGACCTCGCATTGAACAGAAGAACTTTGAGGGAGTCCTCTAGTGTAGGACTCCCTACGCTCTTCCGTTTCCCGGCTTCTCTGTTTTCGTGGTCACACCCTTTTTGACCACCTCCGAGAAGGTCGTTCCCCGTAGTCCAGTCTGTCGAAGCCTCGAAATATTTTAAACACTTCGATAAGCTGACCACGTAGTTTCTGGGTCTCCGGCGAGAACATATCTAATTCCGTTAATCTATCTTCATAACTTTTATGTCTGATAGAGGAAATCAGTTTGGTTGCCCTGGCTTGCATGCGTTCCAATCTCGCGATGTCCTTTCAAAATGAAGGACTCCAAAATTGTACGGCATACTCCAGGTTTGGTTGGGCGAGGGGATTGTACAGACACAGTACTATCTCCTTGTTCCGATATCCAAACTGTCGCTTTATATACCCTAACATCCTTTGGGCATTTTTCTCCAGCTCAATACACTGTTTCTAGAACTGGAGGTGACTATTGATAGTTACACCCAAGTCCTTATCAGTGTCAGTGGATTCAAGAGCAGTGCCCTTAAGGATATAGGGTGACTGAGGATGTGGGTGGCCGATATGCATAACTATGCATTTGTTTACGTTGAAAGGCATTTACTACGTATCAAACCACTCCCCAATCTTTCGAAGATTATCCTGCAGGCGGGCAGTATTTCCATCCTTTGCAACGTTCATACCAAGTTTGGTATCGTCGGCAAATTTAGAAATCTTGGCAACCATGTCACTGTCCATGTCGTTGACGTAGATGATGAATAGTAGTGGTCCTAGGACAGAACCTTGAGGCACCCCACTAGTAACGGGCACCCACTCAGAAGCCTGGCCATTTATCACCACCCGTTGCCGTCTGCCACTTAGCCAGTTCTCGATTCAGCCTGCTACTTTTCCGTTTATGCCCAGCGTTCGCACTTTCCGGAGAAGGCGGCGGTGTGGTACCTTATCAAAGGCTTTTTGAAAGTCTAAGTACACCACATACAACGCCTTGTCCCGATCGTGCTCACTGAACACGAAATGGAAGAATTCCACAAGGTTCGTCAGGCATGACCGTTGCCTTCGGAAGCCGTGCTGGGAACTCCTCAGTAGCAGGTTTGACTCTAAATACGAAGTCATTTTGTACACCATCATGCTTTCCATGAGATTACCGACTATCGAAGTCAGACTTATAGGTCAGTAGTTTGACGGTTGGCTACGGTCTCCTTTCTTGAAGATAGGAATCCCCTCCGCTTCACGCCAGTCTCTAGGAACGCATTCGGCCTGGATTGACATGTTGAAGATTGCGCTCAGGTGTCGTGACACTTGATCGCGCACTTCTTTCAACACTTTAGGTAGAAACCTATCCGGGCCAGGTGACTTATTCGTCATTAGGTCACTGATCTTCTCTTTTTATTTACCCTTCGGTGAAGTCCATATCCTCCAGCTTTTCTTCCGAGTAGGAATCCATTGGCTGGGGAATGGGACCACACTCTTCAGTAAACACTGAAGAGAAGTAGGCGTTGAGTAGGTAGCATTTTCTGCATCTAAGTGCTTTAATGCCCCCTCCTCATTTCTCAAAGGGCCAATCGTTCGATGGATTGGTTTACGGCTGTTCACATATCCAAAAAACTCCTTGGGATTCTCTTTACAGAGTCTCGCCTCTCAGAGTTCCTCAGACCGCTTAGCCGCCCTTATGCTGGACTTGACTCTCCTGGCTAGCCTCCAGTATTCGCCAAAGTCACCCGAGATCTTCGATTGCCAGTACACAGTTCTCTTCTTACTAAGCAGTTGGCCGATTTCTCGATTAAACCACTTTGGTTGAGAGTATCCTTGACATACAACATCACACCGCCACCATCCCTGTCTGGCCTTCTTTCGGGAAGAGCTGATAACCGGGAATCGTGAATTCACCTTCAAAATCTCGGCTTGAGGTTTTTATCCACCACTCCGTTATGGCCACCATTCAGGTTCCTCTGTTGCTACGAGGCCACGGAGCTCAAGAAACTTATTCCTGATTGACCTCGCATTGAACAGAAGAACTTTGAGGGAGTCCTCTAGTGTAGGACTCCCTACGCTCTTCCGTTTCCCGGCTTCTCTGTTTTCGTGGTCACACCCTTTTTGACCACCTCCGAGAAGGTCGTTCCCCGTAGTCCAGTCTGTCGAAGCCTCGAAATATTTTAAACACTTCGATAAGCTGACCACGTAGTTTCTGGGTCTCCGGCGAGAACATATCTAATTCCGTTAATCTATCTTCATAACTTTTATGTCTGATAGAGTGAATCAGTTTGGTTGCCCTGGCTTGCACGCGTTCCAATCTCACGATGTCCTTTCAAAATGAAGGACTCCTAAATTGTACGGCATACTCCAGGTTCGGTTGGGCGAGGGGGTTGTACAGACACAGTACTATCTCCTTTTTCCGATATCCAAACTGTCGCTTTATATACCCTAACATCCTTTGGGCTTTTTTCTCCAGCTCAATACACTGTTTCTAAAACTGGAGGTGACTAGTGATAGTTACACCTAAGTCCTTATCAGTGTCGGTGGATTCAAGAGCAGTGCCCTTAAGGATATAAGGTGATTAAGGTTGTGGGTGGCCGATATGCATAACTTTGCATTTGTTTACGTTGAAAGGCATTTACTACGTATCAAACCACTCCCCAATCTTTCGAAGATTATCCTGCAGGCAGGCAGTATTTCCATCCTTTGCAACTTTCATACCAAGCTTGGTATCGTCGCCAAATTTAGAAATCTTGGCAACCATGTCACCGTCCATGTCGTTGACGTAGATGATAAATAGTAGTGGCCCTAGGACAGAACCTTGAGGCACTCCGCTAGTAACGGGCACCCACTTAGAAGCCTGTCCATTCACCATCACCTGTTGCCGTCTGCCACTTAGCCAGTTCTCTATCCAGCCTGCTACTTTTTCGTATATGCCCAGCGCTTGCACTTTTCGGAGAAGGCGGCGGTGTGGTACCTTATAAAAGGCTTTTTGAAAGTCTAAGTAGACCACATCCACCGCCTTGTCCCGATCGTGCTCACTGAACATGAAGTGGAAGAATTCCACAAGGTTCGTCAGGTAACACTGAAGCCATCCTTATGAATGCAATGGTGACTCCGGATTATCTTCGTGCTAAGATCGACCGAGGATTGTTAGTAGGGATTGTATCCCGAAAGTTTGCGAATGTGCACGCAACTAGCAAATTTTGGGGTATCAATGAGAGATTAGAGCACCTATGTGCCATGATAGGCGTCAAATATCTGGATCCGTTTGATCGATTCTTTGGATGTGACGACCTATATACAGAGGATGGTGTACGTCTCAGTAGCCGAGGTAAGAGGACTCTAGCCGATCTGATCGACCAGAACGCTTCCTGGCTGATGAAGGCGGCACAGGCATTACCGGTAGAGCCCTTAGGAAATAAAACAAGGTTATGATTAAGAGGGGAGGCGTGGAGGCCCCCATCATTGGCTAACCCAACGCACCACGAGCGGAGAGGAGTATAGAGAACTCAGCCACCGAGGAGGAACTGGAGTCCCATGAGAAGGAGGCAAGGTTTTAGCTTAGGGAGATAAACATCGGTGCGCCCGTTTCTGGCGAACAGGCTAGAGCCTGTTCGCCAGGCCGGGGGTAGTAGGGAGCATTATAGCAGCGAAGAATATACGGTTCCCCACGGGACAGAATCCTGCGACTCAGGTATTGCTCGAGGTGCTGTGCCCGGTTCAGGGTACAACAATTAAACGTCTAAGGGTAGGGGACGTGAGGAATAGCCTGCGTTCCCTTAAATGCCTATTCCTTAACGTCAGGTCAATACGAAAACAAGTGGGACGACCTTGTGGTCGTATTGTTTGGTGACACCCGAATAGACGTAGTGCCCTCGTAACAACCTGGTCTCACACTGAGACTTGAGGTTTCGCGGGTGAGTATATGATTCCCGGTTACACGATGTTTTTCCCCGATAGACCCAATCACGAAACTGGTGGAGTATTGTTATACATCAGTAACAACTTTCCAGCGGTTGAGTGCAATGTTAGAAGTGTCTACGATAACCTAGGAGTAGACATAAATCTTGGCAGCTCCTCATACCGACTCGTGGTGGTATGTTAAATTTGCCGAATTTGTGGGAAATCGACCAAGCCTTATTATGGGCGATTTTAACGGCCGTGCAGTTGAATGGGATGATAGATCGTGTGACGGTGAGGAGAGTCGACTCATCGACTTTGCTGACAATAACTTTTTGACACAGTGGATTGAAGAGCTGACGAGAGATGAGAACTTGGTGTTCGCCAGCGAGGATGACATGGTCTCTGGACTGAGCGTAAGTGAATGTCTGGGCGGTAGCAAACACCGAACAGTCTTATTTCGAGCGGCAGTTCCTTTCGCGATACTGCCTACAAACCCTATTACTGCTGTGCTAAACTTTAACGGTCTACGAGATGTGATAAGCCGACTGGAACCTGTAAGTTGTGAAAGTGCCTCAGCCAACTGGCTGAGATTCAAAGACCGCTTTATTAACCAGCAGTCCAGGTTCGTTCCCAACCATGAAGTGAATTAAAAATCTGTTAAACCTAAATGGTTCAAGCGTAGCATTGCCTCAGCTATTTGCAAGAAAAAAAAGAGCTACGCTAAATGGAGAATTAGTGGTAGCAACGAGAATATCATGCAGTATAAACAAAATATTAGAACTGTTAAAAGAATGGTGCGCCAAGTTAAACGGAACGAGGAACTTCAGGTCGCGCTTCTCTGCAAAGAGAACCCAAAGGAATTCTTCCTGCACGTAAATAGGTACAAACTAGTTCGCCAGCGCATAGGCCCTCTAAGAGATGACGTTGGCGCCTTGCAAGAGTCGAATCTGGCTATCACTAATGTGTTGAACGACTATTTCACATCTATGTTCACAAGGGAAGAAGATGGTCCCACCCCGAGGTTGCGACTGTATCTCAATCAACGGGAGAACCTAAGCGAAATAATATTATACGACCATGAAGTGAAGGCTAGAATAAATAACATTAACCCGAACAAGTCTACAGGTCCAGATGGCTTTTCTCTAGAGTTCTTCATGGAGTGAGTGGTGCAGTTGCTTCACAAGTTACTGCGATCTTTAACGAATCCTTAGAAACTTGAGAAGTATCAGGGGACTGGACCCCGATATTTAAGAAGGGAGAACGCGAAAACCCGGGTAACAACCGGCCTATAAGTTTGACCTCCATCGTGGGCAAAATGTTAGAAAGCATTTCAGCAGATAAAATAGTCAAGCACCTAGAAACAAACAACTTGATCCTGGATTCTCAGAATGGGTTTCGCAGAAACAGATCGTGTCTCACAAATCCACTAGAATTCTTTCACGGCAATCTGGATGAATACGATTGTAGTAGGGCTGTGGACATCTTATTCCTAGACTTTCAAAAGTTCTTTGATAAGGTGCCACACCGCAAGTTGATGTGCAAAGTTTGTGTGGCTGGCATTACAGGTAGGGTTGCCAGCTAGATTGAGAACTGGTTATCAGGCAGGTGACAAAGAATGAGAATAAGCGGGATAGCCTCGAGATTGGTCTCCTTGATTAGTGGGGAGCCCAGTAGGGCGGGTCATACTCTAGGATTTTATGGAACTAGTGATGAGGGGTATTCAAATGATAAAGATTGGTGAAAAGAACATACTTTTGGCAGAAAAGTTAAATTCTGATTGATCTAACCTACATCAATTTGAAGTTGAAATATTGTTAGTTCTGGGTCATTTACTATATTTTACTATTATTTTAGTTATCCATCAAAGATCAAATTTATCGTTTTCTATCATCAATACATTTATGTAGTCTGAAAGATATTTGTCTAAAAAAATGTAAAAATGTAATTAGAGAGACAAGAAGTAGGTAACCTGTTAAAAATGACCCTTAATTTAGTTTGATCTAACTCCAAAATTGCAAGTAGCAGTTACTCATTACTCAGTGCAAGGCAATATTCAAGTAATGTTGCCAGTTCTGGTAAATATTGTGACTGTTAACTGCTTATAGATCATTTACATTTTATTTGAATGCTAGTAAAGGCTGTAGATCATTTTAGAATAACATATCATTATTTGGTAGAGATTATTTCTTAATCTAAGTGCCATCTTTTCATTTGCAGATATACCTGCGATTAGTGTGACAATGGCGAAAATCAAGACAAGGTCCAAATCAAGTTCTCATCTGACTAATTTTGTTGGGACTCGGCAAGAGATGATGGTGTTTGAATTACCAACAATAAGAGATATTTTGAAGTACGGCATCTACCTGAGGGAGCAAAGTGAAGATGACCGGAGAAATTATGAAGTGGACCAGCTGGTAAAAGACATGTATCAGGGCTTGATTAATCAGTGGACCAAAGCTAATGCTCTCTTCAAACAACCTGTTGTAAATCAAAAGGTGACAATAATATCAAAACTTAAGGATGTGTGGAAGGAGGCAGTAAAAGTTTGCCTTGGTAAAGGAAAAATTGAAGTAAAAGAAAGGTTCATTGCAAAACTAGATAAGTTATTTATTATATTGATATGCAAATGTCAAATTTCCAGTTGTGGGGAAGTAGGTTGTAATGGCTGTGAGACTGAAGCCCCATTAACTGCTGTTGTAGTAAAGAGAAAAAATACCTACTAGGGAACTGGCCTTTATTAAAGGACAAAAGGGGAAGGTTGGAAGTAAAGTTACCTTTCAAATTCGAGGTCCTGATATTCCAGAGCATAATAGAAAATTAAGAGCTTCAGAAAGGAAAGAAAAAGAAAGGATAGCAGAAAGAAAGAGAAAAAGTAAGGAAGAAAGCGCTGTTATAGCAGGAAAAGCAGCAAGAAAAGAAATCGAGCATTTTGGGGCAGAAAATTCTGATGGTGACAACAGTTTGGGTGATAAAGTAACTTTTGAAGCTGTCCAAGAGCTGGAATATTCCACCACAAATAGAAAGAATTATGATGAAATTCCAAATATTGCTTTTGCTAGTATAAGGTATGGTGTCGGATTGAAACCAACTGCAGCTATGTCAACAGCAGCTTTAATAGATGCTGGATTTATTACTGAAGAAGATACAAGTAAAGTAATTGATAGGAATAAAGTTAAGAGAGCACAGGAAAAGCTAATGACAGTTATTGAACATGAGTTTGAGGAAAACCTAAGGAAGGATGGGGGAATTTCTTGTATTCTCTTTGATGGACGAAATGATGTGACAATTTTATGATGGAGGCAGAGGGAAGTGAAAACTTGTTTCCAAAAAAAACAAAAGAAGAGCATTCCCCCCTTCATCAGTGAGCCTGGGAGCAATTACCTCTTCCACTTTGTCCCAGAAAAGGCTACAAAGAAGAATCACATGCAGAGAAGATCGCTAAGGCTATGTTTGGATGGCTGAGGGAAAAGAGTTTGGATAAAAGCTTAATGGCCATTGGAGGAGACTCTACGAATGTAAACACAGGTGTAAATGCTGGAGTAATGCATAAAATGGATGGCCCAACACTATCCGACAACAGATATTCCAGACCAATAGGAAAGCTCCTTGACTCTGTTACAGACTTGGATATGAACCCAAATTTTACTCAAATATCTTTAGGTTCTCCTCTTACCAAGATAGCTCAGGAAGTGGTGCAAGATCTTTCAACTGATCAACATTACGACTATAGAATTGTATCGGCAATCAGAGATGGAGTGCTTCCTACAGGGCTTTCTCTATTGGAAATAGAACCAGTAAACCACAGTCGCTGGCTGACAACAGCTAACAGACTTCTTCGGCTGTGAATGTTAAAGCATGAACTCAAAGGAAAAGCCTTTAAGAATCTACGACTAATTGTTGAGTTCATCATTGGTGTATATTACCTATGCTGGTTTAACGTTGAGATCAAGCACTCTTGGACCGAGGGACCTAGGCACATTCTTTATCAACTTCACTGCCTTAAGTCTCAGAGGAAGGAGGTGTTGGACGTTGTTTTACCAACTGTTAAGAGATCAGCTTAGTATGCATACAGTGAAGCCATATTCCAAACACCCCTATGCTCTGAAGATCAGTCGGAGAGAATTGAAGGGGTGAAAAGAATCCAGACCATCAGGGGCGAAGGGGACCCAGATACTCAACTGGGAGATTCCTTTGTAAGGCTTAGAAGGACACCAGACATCAATTGTGAAGCTACCAGGATTGGAGATCTGATCAATTGATCAGAAGATGTCTCTGAGCCACCTCTCACTCACTCTTTAAGTACTTCTGAATTGAAAAAACTTCATTGACTCTCCTATGAAAGTACCTGACTGGCTTTGTCACACCACACAGAGCATTGAGAGGGTTGTAAGAATGGTGACTGAGGTTTATTTCCAGTATTTCTCCAATGAAAAAAAGGAGGGAGTAATCAATGCACAAGAGACAAGTAGACGTCTGATCTCCAGGAATGAGTCAAAGCAAGATTTGTGTGCTCTGGTTAAGTTTAACTTTTGAATATGACCCAAAGTGACCCATGCAGCTATATGTGGAACTTTGTATATACTTTTCTCACTCAAACATGTAAATTTGAGGTTACTTTGTGTTTGTGTGTACTTGAATTAAATAAAAATAGGTAACATAAGCTCGTGACGAAAGGGAAAGTTTTACAATGCAAATTTATGTAGGTGGGAGCAATTGTATAACAAATAAAGTTCTTTTTCAAAATCTACACCAGAAAATCTATCATTTAAGCCCCCCTCATTAAAGGATTTAATAAAAATATATGGTTGCCTCAAAGTATGACCCGCCCTAGTACCTTAGGGTTCCGTGCTCGGCCCACTCTTGTTCATCATCTATATAAATGATATAGACGATGGGTTGTTTTGCTAGATATCCAAGTTCGCGGGCGATACAATATTAGGAGAAAGCGTGAGCTCACGCAAAGGAGTGGAAAATCTACAGGGCAGCCTTCAGAAGTTAGGTGAGTGGTCGGAGACTTAGCAGATGCCATTTAACCTTGACAAGTGCAAGGTGATGCACATTGGCTATGCCAATCCTCGAGAAGACTACAACTTATAGGTAGAGTTCTGGAAGTAATACCCCTTGAAAAGGACTAGGGCATGCGAACAAGCAGCGAGCTAAAGTTTTCCAGGCAATGTACCGATGTAGAAAAAAAGGTACAAAGACAATTGGTAAAGAGGCAATCTTTATGATTCTCTCTCTCTCTCTCTCATTCTCTCTCTCTCTCTCTGGAGTTCCCAGCACGGCTTCCGAAGGCAACGCGTCATGCCTGACGAACCTTGTGGAATTCTTCCACTTCGTGTTCAGTGAGCACGATCGGAACAAGGCGGAGGATGTGGTCTACCTAGACTTTCAAAAAGCCTTTGATAAGGTACCACACCACCGCCTTCTCCGGAAAGTGCGAGCGCTTGGCATAGACGGAAAGGTAGCCGGCTGGATCGAGAACTTGCTAAGTGGCAGACGGCAACGGGTGGTGGTGAATGGACATTCTTCTGAGTGGGTTCCTGTTACTAGCGGGGTGCCTCAAGGTTCTGTCCTGGGACCACTACTATTCATCATCTACGTCAATGACATGGACGGTGACATGGTTGCCAAGATTTCCAAATTTGCCGACGATACCAAGCTTGGTATGAACGTTGCAAAGGATGGAAATACTGCCCGCCTGCAGGAAGATCTTGGGAAGATTGGGGAGTGGTCGGACACGTGGCAAATGCCTTTTAATGTGGAAAAATGCAAAGTGATGCATATCGGCAACAGAAACCCCCAATCTCAGTATATCCTCAAGGGCACTGCTATTGAATCCACCGACATTGAGAAGGACTTGGGTGTAACAATCACTAGTGACCTCAAGTTCTCGAAACAGTGCATTGAGGCAGAGAAAAAGGCCCAAAGGATGCTAGGCTATATTAAGCGACAGTTTGGTTATCTGAACCAGGAGATTGTACTGTGTCTGTACAACTTACTTGTCCGATCACACCTGGAGTATGCCGTACAATTTTGGAGTCCTTTATTGCGAAAGGACATCGCAAGATTGGAACGCGTACAAGCCAGGGCAACCAAGCTGCTTCCCTCTATCCGACATAAAAATTATAAGGATAGACTAAGGGAATTAGATCTGTTCTCGCTGGAAACCCGTAGACTGCGTGGTCAGCTCATTAAAGTTTTCAAAATACTTCGAGGGTTCGACAATGTTGACTACCGGAATATTTTCACATTGAGTGAGAACAGAACGCGCAATCACGGCTTCAAACTTGAACTGAAGCGTTACAACCGCAATCTGTGTGGAAATTTTTTCACGTACAGTATCTGCGGTAAGTGGAACGCACTTCCAGTGGAAGTTGTCAACAGTGAATCTGTTGACTAGTTCAAGTCAAGGCTAGACAAAGTCTTGAAAAGTGGCCGTTTAGGGACGCAAAACAATTGAGCAGCCATTTGCCCGCTCGATTGCTAGTCCAAAGGTACCCTCTTTGAATGGACCGTAAGGTCTCCTAGGGTACCTTCTTTCCTTGTAACTCCTTGTAACTCTCTCTCTCTCTCTCTCTCTCTCTCTCTCTCTCTCTCTCTATCTATCTCCTCGCTCAGCCCGTCTCCTGCTAAGACGTGGTATTTATGTGCTCCTACAAAAATTTAAGTTTGTGTCGTGCTCAAACCTTCGTGGCGTAAAGTGAAATAGATAGAAATTACATTCCGTATCTGTTATACGTTCCATTAGCTTCATAAATTTCAACTCATTTTTAAACAATCTTGTGTTTTACAATGCCTATCGTCAAATTTGATTGTGATCACTGCTGCGCTTTATTTAATAAGGAAATATACGTTCTTTCAAACCCTAATAACGTTATAATATGTCGCTTTTTTCGGGAGAGACGTAGTGGCAACGAACCGTAAGATTAACGAACTGGCCAGCGGCGTTCGGGCATCCTTTGATGAGCTTCGAGGAAGGAAAATCGTGTTCAAAACGGCCGTTCGGGCCGTATAGAGAGTAGAGAACCGCAAGTTATTATAAATGAGAAGGCGCGTATCTTAAACTCATATATACCCCCAGAATTTTAATTTAGGCCGGTTAGAAAGGGGTTAGACCAAAGAAGGCATCTCACTGTTTTGAAATTCCATTCTCTAATCAATTTGCCTTGTTAACTCCAATCGAGGGGAAAACAGAGAGTATTCTAATCGGTGACTCTTTAATAAAGAACCATGATTCTGAATTCAAAGCACGAATTCCAAGCTAAGCATAATAAATTCTGCCTACCGGGGGGGGAGTGGTGTAATTAACCACGTGGTCAGTGAAATCCAAAGTCTGAACGAGCCATGTGAAGATCGAGCTATCCTCACACTCGTGTGCGGGAATGATGTGCACCGTTTTGTCAGCTCAACTACCGAGATTGTACATCGAGCAAGGCACCTAATTATAGCAGCCAAAGTAAAGGCGAATAAAATGGGGGTAATTGGGTTAATTCCAAGATTAAAAGCGACCCTGAGAATGCAGTCAAGGTCAATTTACACAAATGAATGTCTTAAACGTTTATGTCAAGAAATAGGAGCTCATTTTTTCAATTTTTGGAACTATTTTCAGGACAAACCGTCAGTTATTTTTAATGATGGTATTCATTTAAATTCAGTGGGTAATTCGAAGCTTGGCAAAATTATTAATGAAAGCCTCCATAATCTCTATGATATGGAAGTTATTTGCCCCCAAGTCACAAATGCACCGGACCGGATTTCACGCGTGGAGTCAATAAATTTAGGCGAACAGGGAAACGATCCAGCGATACGAGTTGGGCGCTGTTATTTAGAGGGAAAATTAAAATGCATTTACGCAAATGTTCGGAGTTTAAGAAACAAACTGCCTGAATTGAAAGCCATGATTCAAAAGGGCAATTAGGATATTATATGTATTAGAGAGACGTGGTTAAATACAGCTTCTAGAGACTTTATTGCGGAATTTAATATAGAAGGGTACAAAATCCATCACAAGGACCGACTAACTGGCAGAGGCGGTGGAGTTTTAGCTTACATAAAAGAGGGAATAAATGCGATAACGATGGTCGCGACGATCGTAAGTATGGAGTGCGAGGTTCTGCTAATTGAGCTCGAGTGTGCTAAAAATAATAAAATTAACTTAGCCGTTACCTATCGCCCATCCCCATCTCTAATAGAATCAGAGGACGTACTACTCTTTGAGTGCCTTTTATCTATAGTGAAATAAGAAAAACAATAATTTGTGGAGATTTCAATTCCCATAACGTTAACTTTACAAACTATACTTCGTATAAAGTTGGGGAGAGATTGGTCAATTTCATTCAGGATAATTTTCTTGTGCAAAAGGTAGAGGAACCTATGCGTGATCAAAATATACTTAATTTGATTATCTCAACAGAGGAGACTTTGGTAGAAAACGTTTGCGTGGGTGAGCATTTGGCGACGAGTGACCAAAATGTAATAAGGTTTGAAATTAATACGAGCTTAGAGGTAAAAGAGAATTCAAAACTAATCTCAGGATTTGGGAGTTGTAATTTTGAAACCTTCCGTGACTGGATTAAAAGGATAAACTGGGGGAGATGTTTTGATAATAAGACCGTACAGGGAATGTACTCGGAGCTACAGCAAAATGTGCTCAGGGTAAATTCCGAATTAGTTTAGTATGTACGTCGAATGAATGGAAATTAAAAGAGAGCACCGTGGGTTAGCGCTTTAATAATTAACTTAATTTGGGAGCGTAATAAAGACTATCAAAGTTTTAGAAAAAACGAAACGACAACAAATTGGGAAAAATACGTAGACTCTCGAAGACTGGTAGAGCGGGCCATTAGAGAAGCTAGGCTGAACTATAAAAAGACTTTGCTATATATTCGAAGCACGAACTGAAACGGTTTTATAGTTACGTTAACAGTAGAAAGCCTATAAAGGGCTCAATAGGGCCGATCAGATGTAAAGATGGTGTTAGGACGGACGTCCCAGAACAATTTGCTAAAATATTAAATGAGCATTTCTCGAGCGTTTTTACTATTGATGACGTGACACAATTAGAAACACTAGGTGAAGACATAAATTTTGAAAGACAATATATCCTATCCAACATAAGTATAAATGAAGGGAAGATTCTCACATATATTAATAAAATTAATAAAATCGAATTCACCCGGGCCCGATGGGGTGTACCCAACCCATCTTAAAGAACTAAAAAATGAATTAGCAAGACCGCTCTGCACGATTTTGAATCGATCAATAAAGGAAGGCCTAGTTCCAATAGAGTTCAAGCATGCAAATGTTACGCCGATATTCAAAAAAGGGGATAAAACTGAGCTTATTAATTTCCGTCCCATCACCCTAACTTCTGTAATTGGGAACTCTTAGAATCGTTAATTAGAAATAGGATGGTGAGCCATTGTGAGGCTAATAATTTAATTGCTGATTCCCAGCATGGTTCGTGCCTAACCAATTTACTCGAATTTTTTCCTAACATGATTTGCATCTACGATGAAACTAAAGCGGCGGATATAATTTACCTTGACTTTCAAAAGGCCTTTGATGAAATTGGAGTGAGGGGTAACATACTTAAATAGATTAGAAACTGGCTATCAAATCGTTCACAGCGGGTTGTTGTAAATAGGGCGTGTTCAGAGTGGGCGCTAGTCACCAGCGGGGTACTACAGGGGTCAGTCGTGGGCCTATTATTATTTATTGTTTACATTAATGACTTGGATAATGGAGTGTTTAGTAGGGTGTCTAAATTTGCAGATGACACAAAGCTAGGAAGCCGAGCCCTTTCGAGACATGATGTAGAGCAAATGCAAAGAGACCTTAATAAATTTGTCGAATAGGCGGATAAATGGTAAATGGGCTTCAACATAGGTAAATGCAAGGTTATGCATTTAGGATGTCATAACTTAAATGTAGAATACCATATGAAACGCCAAATTCTCGAATCCGTTAACTTAGAAAAATACCTGGGGATTTTAATCTCGGAGGACCTTAAATTATCGAAACAATGCGCAGATGCTTGTAAAAAAGCAGAACGAATGCTAGGATATATTGATCGGAATTTTACTTTCAAATCGAAAGATATAATCCTGCCACTATACAAATCGCTCGTGCGCACACACCTTGAATACACGGTTCAATTTTGGTGTCCCTCCCTAAACAAGGATATAGCACAGTTAGAAAGAGTGCAACGTCAGAATACGAAACTAGTTCATGGAATCCGAAACAAACGGTACAAAGATAGACTCCGCTCATTAAACCTACTATCACTTGAAAGTAGACGATTACGTGGACAATTGATCGAGGTATTCAAAATCTCTAAAGGATTTACTAATATTGATTACAGAATATTGTTCGAGATGAACGAAAGGACCAACACACGCCAAAATGGTTTAAAATTAGTGAATAAGCGATTTAACTCCTCTACTATAGCTCAAAATTACTCCACGTTTAAAATCACGCAAGCGCGGAATAATCTGTCGAACCGTGTAGTAAAAAGCAAGTCAGTTAATATGTTTAAAGACCAATTTGATGAGTACTTCAATAGTGCAAATATAACCTAGTAGGAGCATAGAAGAAAAGGTCATATGAAATAAGGAGTTGGGAATAAAATAAAATGAAATGAGCAATAAAAGGATGCTAGCGACGTCTCCCTGCATGGAGTGAATGCGAATTCCCCTTTTCTTTTTCTGCCTGTCCTATAAGTATATTATTTTTTCATCACTAGCAGGGAAGTCTGCGCTAGAAGAGAGTTCTGTCCGATCAGCCCCTCCCCCCTGGTTCGAAGAAGCGTGTTGTGTATTTGAGGGATAGCTGAACCTGCATGTCAAGGGTACACATGTAGTTAAGTGTGTACTGTAGAATTGAAATAATTAAAAGAGGCATGTAAAGAAAGGTCAAATGTTACACATGTAGATAAGTGTGTACAGTAGAATGGAAATATTAAAAAAATCATGTAAAAATATATATACAAAGGGTACACATGTAGATAAGCGTGTACCGTAGAGTTGAAATAGTTAAAAAATCAACAAAAGACAGCATGTAAAAAAACATGATACACTAAAGTTAGAATGTGGTAGTCAACATATTATGTAAGCGGACTGGCCTTGAGCGGATCTTAGGGTCTTTGCTAGTCCTAGTTCTGTAGTTCTGTAGTTCTCTCTGACTGCCGCTCTCTCTTAAACTCTCGCAGTCACTCAAACTCTCTCTTTCTTTCCCTCACTCTTAATATTATTGAGTATCTCTCCCTCTCTCTGAATAACTATCTTTCTCTCATATACTCTCTGGTTGTTGAGTTTATCTCTCTGTAACTGTGTTTCTCTCATTGACTAAATCTCTCTTGCTGTGACAACAGTCTCTTTATGACTAACTATCTCTCTAATTATGATATATTTATTGGAGAAAAATAGGGTAAAAGAGGATATTTTCACCTTTACATCTATATACAATCCAGTTTATACAATGCAAAAGTAAATAAATATTATAGTTAAAAAGTGTTGGAAATGGAACTATATATAGTTGAGAAGGGAAAAGATTTAGTGAGAGGCAAAGGTACACAAAAAGTGAATTGGTTCTCCTGGAATAACTAATTTTTGCATTTTTGCATTTAATTTGTACACCACTGGAATGGTTTTATATTTACATTAATATTTGAGTTTATTATTACAATCTTTGTTTGATGGTTTACTAATTCGCACTTTTGATTAAATTTCACATGCTAACTTTAATTATTATATCTAATTATATCTTTTAGTTATCACTGCTAACTTTATTTAGTTTTTATTTTACTATTCTTATTTGTTTACTATATTACTATTCACACTAATATTGCTATATATTCTTCAGTTTAAAATATATTTAATGATTTTATTTAATGTACACTTACTTTTAAATTATTGAGTACACTTTTCGCACTTTGTTTTTGCTGAATTTCTATTTCAGCTCTTTTCACTCTGGGAACTTTTATTTTGGTTTTATTCACTATCTTTAATTCTATTAGTTTCTAGATTCACAATTCACTAGTACTTTCGCATTAACTATTATCACTTTATACACTGTTAATTATTTGAATTTTACTTTATTGTTTGTCACTTTCACTACTTTTTACCATTAGTTTATCTCTGAGGTCTTCATTCGGCACTTTATGTTCTCGTATGTTGTCCCGTTCATGGTGTATAAACTCGAGTCCGGAATATACATTGTTCCACTGCACAGGAGGCTTTCAATTTCCTTTGGAGACCACGGCCCCTCAAAGGTCCACTTGAATTCCCCGCTTCTAATTCCTTGCACTACTTTCACATTATTGTTTTTCTCAGGTCGACGTCCTATAATCCCGAAAACTTTTAAGTTCACCCCAAATTGAAATTGAAATTGAAATTGATGTAATAAGTAGGAAATGTGTGGTAGGTATATAAAGATAAAAAGAAGTTGAGTTTTGCCTTGGTGTAGAGGGCTTCTTTCAGGTTTTTCTTCTGTTAGTTTAGTTATTCTCCCTCCCATTTATTATTATTATTTTATATATATATATATATATATATATATATATATATATATATATATATATATATATATATATATATATATATATATATATATATATATATATATATATATATATATATATATATATGTGTGTGTGTGTGTGTGTGTATATATATATATATATATATGTTTTACTTTCTTGTTTTTTTGTTTGCTATATATATATATTTTTCTTTTTATTTTAAATATGAATTTATAACTCTTATTTTGCCAGGATTTAGGTTGTTTTTTTCACTTCTGCTAGTTTTGTTTTAATGGTGGGAACTTCGCCTCTTTTTTTTCAGTTTTTATTACACTTAGGTGTTTTTGCTTTTCTTGATCAAGTATATATTTCAAATTGGTTTTCTCGGGAGCAGTTTCTTCCACTTGAGAATAGGGCTTGCCTGGTGGCGCGTCCCCTAACTGCTCCCGGAATGTCTAGATCGATGTTCATATTCGGGAGTATTTTATTTTCGATCTTGTCGCAGGTCTTTCTCCCTAGCCTTTGGAGTTCCATATTCAGTGGGTTCAAACCTGCTCTTGAGTGCAGTTGTGTTTGCTGTATATGGTCCATCCTTCGAGCTCCAGCTATAAGCCGGGATGCTTTGTTCTACACTCTCTGCATTTGTCTGAAAGATGTGGAACTCGCAGCCTGTATGACCACTGCCGGGTACACTAAGGTTAAATACACCAGAGCATTATATAGCTTTTCAATTGTTTTGGAGCTGAGGCTCTTAAATCTATACAGTTTCCGAAGCTGTATTTTGGCTAGGGAGATTCTGCTGCTAATGTGCACTTTGTATCATTTGAGTGTTTAGCGCAGACCTAGGACTTTACCTTTATTTCCGTACGGGTACACTTCGCCGTTCATTAAGACATCAACGCGTTTTTGGCGGTTTATTGGAAGGATCTGGAATTTTCGGCAGTTGGTCTTGATTTTCCACTTTCGTTCGTATCGACTGATGTTATCGATTTTGATGGCTATCTGCCTTGCTTGAAATCCAGCGTGCTTGTAGTAATTGGGCATGATCTGTGTGATATCGTCTGTAAACTACAGGTACATCACGTCCTCCCTTACTAGATCAGGTAAGTCCAGTATATACACAAGGTACAACAGCGGACTCAGACAGCCACCTTGTGGAACGCCTGCCTCAAGTTTGAACTCGGGTCCTCTGTAGCCCTCGATATAAATTTGGGCTTTTCTGTGCATAATGTAGTCACAGAGGACCCTTTCCAGGATTGGATTCAGCTGGAGGCCTAAGATCTTGTATTGTAGACCTCTTAGCCAAATCTTATCGAAGGCCTTTTGTACATCTCGCATCACCACGTCTACATATTTCCTCTCAGCTTTACAGCGGGCAAGCTTTTCGATGAGAAGGGCGAGGGCTGGGTCAGTCCCCCTTCTCTTGCGGAAGCCGTGTTACTGAGAGCTGTGAGCTTCCAGCTCGGTCAGTTGGTCTTGTAACTTGTTGGTTAGAAGCTTCTAGTAGACTTTGCCTATAATCTCCATGAGGGATATTGGCCTGTAGTCCACCAGTTGATCGAACTTCCTCCCTTTAGATATAAAGATGATTTTAGCTATCTTGAAACCGTCGGGAAAGTAGCCTGTATTCAGGGAAGCATTGTAGGTGTTCGTGATTCACCCCAAAATGGCTCGCTTTCCAATTTTATATGTTTATTGTAGCCCTTAGTTTCCCCTTAAAAAATTACCGTGCCATGATTGGTCAATTTTTTGTGATACTTATGTTCGCGTAGAAATACTATATATAATGTAGCAATTTTTGAGTTGATTCACAGACGGGCGAATATTCGACTGCGTAGCATTGCCTTACTACCTTCTGAAGAGCGAATATTAAATACTCAGTGCTTAATTCATAGACTTTTGAGCCTCGCCACCTAAGAACGTGACTGTCCTGGGAGTCATCAGGATACCAGTTGATTCTGCAAAGATTTAATATATCTTTTAAGCTGCGAATGAAAAATTAAAATGAGGGCTCAAGCACCTCACTGCTTCCTTCCACTGCCCTGCGTGAGAACCTGCTTGGATGACTGCCATTCATTAATTTCGTCTTAACTAGGTCAGCCACTTGGACTTGCATAATTAAGGACTTGCGTGAAAACTGGTTTGAGGACTAGCCCACAGCCGAAGCACAAGTCAGAATTTTTATCGAATCTGGGGCAAAACTGCGAGTCCCGGACAGAGGAGAGATCCTCATCGCCCGGGGGACCCGGCCAAAATCATAGAGGGAAGTACACCCGGATCTATGCAGGTCCCCACTCGAGACTCACCCCATCCATCATATCCCACCATTCCGGCACCATCCGGGCGGGGGACAAACAGGAAATTGGACGGGAGCGTTTCATATTGTCGTTCCGAACACATTCTCGGCTTTGCCTCCTCACCCCTTCTGAGAACACTTTTCTCCTCCAAAACACAATAATTACACATTTCTTACAGAGAGGAATATAAAACACAAGAAAGAAGAGAGAAGACGACCGAAACGCTGGAGGTCCTCCCTAAGAGGGTCCCCTAAGGACCATACCAGGAACAAAGGCACCGTAGAAGAAAACATTATGTCAAACTCTATTCGCTAACCTGAGGATCGCGCTCATTAAGCAAATTGAGATCCCAAATGGTTTCACCGCAATATGCGGGTGAAACAAGGACATAGACCGGCTCCTATCCAAAGAAGGAGCCGAAGTCCTTAAATCACTGAACCTAGAAGCAAAGACACTACCAGCAATCTCGGCCAACCGCAGCAGCATCTGCCGAAAGATAGAAAGCTGGGTAGGGGAAAACTCCCCCGCTGAGATAAAGACAGAAATTGAAGGAAACCACACATGAGCTAAGGTCAAGGATGTCATAAAATTCCGCGACCATACCCATGTCTTCAAAGTGACATTTCAGACTACGAAAATGGCCCACAAGGCGGCAACGGAGGGACTCCTCATTTTTAACATGAGGATCCCAGGATGCAACATCGAACACGAGAAATACCATAGCATCCAGATGTGTTTCGTGTGCTATAAGCTCAAAGCACACGCCACAGCAAACTGCACACAGAAAGGACAAACATGGTGCAGTGAATGTGCCACTGAGGGTCACAGGTATGACTCAAACAACAACACGGGAAAAAATTGCTTGAATTGCAAGGGAGCCCATCGAACGATGGCCCTTATCTGCCCCCAAAGAAAAGACATTAAAAAAATGGAAGAAGAGAAAAGAAAAAAACGAATACCAACGTGAGCACAGTGAAGAAAAGTAAAGGGATGACTTCAGCAATGTCAACCCCTTCACAAATGGTCTTCACAAATGATCTTAGTGCTAAAATACTCATTTGCATTACGCATGCAAACGTGGCAAACGCGGTAAAACCTGGATGCTACAACCAGGTTCTTAACGCACGACTAAAAGCAAACAATTTTCCTTCGATCATCATGCCCACTAACCCCGAATAGTCCAGTGCATTCAAGGATAGCATCATCAATAACAACGCCAACCAGGAGAAAACCACCGGACTAAAGGAAGTTATTGAAACCCCTCATCGGAGGAATCTGAAGAGGATGACGATGAAGAAGACGAAAAAAAAGACCAAGTAGAGGAAAACACATCTTCGGATAGTGACGAGGGCCCATGCACTCGCACAAGAGCGACGAAGAGTAAATCCAAAACTGCTAGGCCTCCTCCGAAGAGTGAATAACCTGGGCACTCCAAACCAGCCCCGCAGGCCAAAAAGAAAAAGAAGAACAAGAAGAAACATAGATAAATACATCTCACAATCGAAAAAAATGCACTAAGAATTTTGGAAGTCAATACCAACGGCTGGAGGACAAAGCGAACTCTTTACAGAAATTGATGCAGATGTCATCCTGTTTTCTGAACATGGGATTGACACTCGTAACTCCGAAATGAAGATCTGAAACTACGACGTGTTAATCACAAATTACTCTCATGAAAGTCACGACGGTGCCGCCATTGCCATCAAAAAAGGGATAAAGTACAAGCCAATAAGAAACCTCCAAGAATCCTATCTTGCAATTGAGGTCGAACTTGATATAGGTAAGCTGGTCATCGACGCCGGGTACCAGCCGCCGAGACGAGGATATTTACCAATCCATTCTCTCTCTGGCCTATTTGGCAGAAGAGCCCCCACCATATTAATGAGGGATATTAATGCCAGATGTCGGAAATCCGGGTACAGGAACTTCAATGGAAATGAAAGGTGCCTGGAAACTATGCTGGACCGAAATCTGGTCCAGAAGATAGGCCCGGACTTCCCTAACTATATTAGAGGGAGAAGTGCCACAAAACCAGATATTTTTCTGGCTAATCGTCAGCTGCCGTTCAATTACTACATGGAACCAGTCCAGGTATCATGTAGTGATCATATAAGGATCCTACTTACCATCAACAGGAACCCAATACAAGTACCAGCACCAGTCAGAAAAGACTACAGAAGAGCAGACTGGGCACGGTACGCGGATCTTTTCGAAGCCTACCGTCCACCAAATCTGGACAAGGCAATTCTCGAGGAGATACACGAGGCACTCGACGACCTTAATAACCATCTTATAAACGCGCATAGGGCTTGCATCCCCAAAACCCAGTATAAAACCATCTCGACATACAGATGGACTGGGTATATGAAAGAATTATATAGAAAATTGAGAGTACTATACGAAATAAACATCAGAAATGCATCAGTTGGCTCATTACAACAAAGTAAAAAGATCAATGAAGAGCTCAACCAGTTGATCCTCGAAAATCAACTGAGACGATGAGACGATGCGATCGAGAGCATCGATCGAGACACATCCCCCAAAGACTTTTGGAATAAAGTCAGAAGCCTCAGAGGATCATCTGGAAAAAAGAAGAAAATGGAAATCTTAAAAGAAGATGGATTAATTGAAACAGAAGAGAGAAGCATCGAAGTAATATTCCGGCGTTATTGGAAAAAAATCTTCAGTATACTCGAAGAAGAGAACGAAGATTTTTAAATAGAATTTGAAAATAACATCGTAGACGAGCTTAACACGGAAATACACAGAACGCATCCTCATCACCAGGTGGATAGATTGCGTGACGGAGACGCCGAGACCACCGAAGAAGAGATTCTTGGCGCACTCCGCTCATTCCGCCAAAAAGCCCCAGGCCAATCTGGGCTTACGAAGTTAAGCTTCGAAAAGGCACCAGCCAACGTCATAGAAGGAATGAGACGAATATTTAACGCATGTCTGAATACGAGATACTTTCCAGATGCTTACAAAACGGCAAATGTGATCTTCCTGCCTAAGCACGGAAAGGGCCCAACGTTAAGAGAGAGATTTTGCCCAATTTCACTCCTAGAATTTGGCTGGAAACTCTTTGAGAAGATCCTCAACCAAAGAATGGTGTCTCACCTGGAAGAGAACTCCCTCTACAACCCTTGCCAATACGGGTTTAGAAAAAAGCGAAGTACGGAAATGGCAATTAATGTTATTACAGAAAAGCTTGCCCAAGCCAAACGGGACAGGAGTTACGTAGATATTCTTTGTCGGGATGTACCAAAGGCGTTTAATAAGGTGTGGCAGCGAGATATGCAGTTTAAGATCTTACGTCTGGGTCTAAGTGAAAACTTGGAAAGAACTCTCTGTGACTACGTCATG
The DNA here is from genome assembly GCA_963969495.1 of Ceratothoa steindachneri. Lineage (NCBI taxonomy): Eukaryota > Metazoa > Arthropoda > Malacostraca > Isopoda > Cymothoidae > Ceratothoa > Ceratothoa steindachneri. Next base: position 188,677,495 of record OZ018320.1, read on the forward strand.
GAGAGAGCGGCGTATGTCAGTTTAGGTTGCACGGACGGGGGTGTCTGTCCCCCACCCTTTACTCGATATACACCGTGGATGTCCTAGCCCTTGTGTCTTCCTCTTCCCTTAATATTCAATACGCCAATGATTTCAACCAGATAATCATATCTCCACGGAGGAATGCACCGTGGCAAGCTCGCATGACAGCGATAGAAATTGAAAATCTAAACACCTACGAGGTTCAGTGGAAAAGTAGAACCAACCAGGAGAAACTGTAGGTGGTCCCCATTGGACGCACAAGAAAAGCAAACGTGAGAGTGGGGGATACTCGCTATCCCTACACCAATGAGTGCAATGTACTCGGTATGAAAATTACTTCTACCGGGATCAAGAAGCACGTCGACAACGAATTTATCGAGCCTCGGCCGCTGTCATAACTCTATACATGTTCAGAAATCTACGTGAAAGTAACAAGAAAAAGATCTACAATGCCCTTGACAGATCTACGTCGCTTTACCCGGCCTCCACCCTCTCTTGTGTCTCCAAAACACAAAAGAGGTGACTACAAGTAGTGCAAAATTAATGCATGTACCTAATCACAGGTACACGCAAGCGAGAAAGAAGACGGCAAGATGACCTGCACAGAGAAGCAGGGATAACTTCCACTAACAAAGTCATCGAAGAACGGACCCGGAAGATGCAGGATCTGGTTAATTGAGAACTGACTGAAGAAATTACTCATATGATTAACCAAAACATAAGAGCAGAATTTCGCGCCAGATTCCCAAGCTCCGCTAACCGAGTGGTTGGCGGGGACGAAGTGCCGTTCTACGCATGAAGAGATTGTATAATCTAAGGAACAACCAAATTAAGAATAAAAACTCACAACTATGACTAAATTCACCTATGAAGACAAAAGGAAAATCAAGAAAGAAGAAAACCACCGAATACGACGAGGAAAATCAACCTGACTATAAAAAACAATAAAACTAATACACACTGTGATAGAACGAGTTGAATCTGTGTTAAATTCAACTCCTATCCCATATTAGTTAAAGGCTCGAGGAGGCCCACGTGCATCTTCGATTCGAGGCTTGGAGTCTTATCAACAGCTACCGGACGCCAATGTTTAAACAAGGAGGTTATCGTCCCCCCCGTTCGCCCCATACGCCGACCTCGCCAGATCGAGTTAGGCTTATGGACAGATAAGGCATTTTTCTCCGGCCCAGCTGTGCGTTCCCTCGAAGCTTCCACCCCATTCTCCCCCACGCCAAGGAGATGTCCTGGCTATTTATATGGAAACTTTACCACTAAGATCAGATTGGAGATCCAGATTTTCGTCGCGAAACATCACCACGACCCTCTCTCCCTTTGTGCGCCAAGGGACCTCGACCTCGAGATTCACCATCACTTGTCCAGAAGGAGGACAATATTCCTTGAGTGCCAAAGGTTCGAGCCTTTCCGACGTCAAGTCCCCAAGGCTTCCCCCCCCCCTGTTGTTCAAGGGAGAACAACATTAGAACAGCCATTGTTCGTTTTGAGCCCTTCGCCAAGAAACGGTTCTCATCCCCCCCCCTGTTGTTCAAGGAGAACAACATTAGAACAGCCATTGTTCGTTTTGAGCCCTTCGCCAAGAAACGGTTCTCACCCCCCCTGTTGTTCAAGGAGAACAACATTAGAACAGCCATTGTTCTTGAGCCCGTAGACAAGAGACGGTTCTCATCCCCCCCCTTTGTTCAGAAGAGAACAACCTAGAACAGCCATTGTTCGTTTTGAGCCCTTCGCCAAGAAACGGTTCTCATCCCCCCCCCCCTGTTGTTCAAGGAGAACAACATTAGAACAGCCATTGTTCGTTTTGAGCCCTTCGCCAAGAAACGGTTCTCACCCCCCCTGTTGTTCAAAGGAGAACAACATTAGAACAGCCATTGTTCTTGAGCCCGTAGACAAGAGACGGTTCTCATCCCCCCCCCTTTGTTCAGAAGAGAACAACCTAGAACAGCCATTGTTCGTTAAGCCGTTCGTCGAGTAACGGTTCTCCTTTTCAAGACGCCACGTCAGGATCCTTTTATCCCCCCCCTTCGGCTGGAACTCGCCAGCGGACCGAATATTCCTTCAAGTACCTTCCACTGCACCCTAATGAAGTTACGTAAGCCAAGCGTCACCTTTTGAGTATTGATCCCTTATTTGTCAATTCTATCCTGTGCTTTAAATGGTTTATCGAACCATCCCATCTCTTTAACTCCATATTTGTTTTACCTTTTTTGATCCCTTAAATCCTTGGATTAGCCCGAGTCTCCACGACCCTTTCCATTCTGTTTGTCAATATTTTCCGTTTTTGTGTTTTGTTTATAGTTATTATTAATAAAACTCTATTTTATTAATGATAGCAATATTATTATCCTTGAGCTCAGTTCCACTTCTTAAGCATTTTGAAGATACATAATACCGGCCGCCAGACAGTAAAACGCACTCTAAAGTTAATTAAGGAAGTTCCCTCAACGAATAGTGTAATATATGGTATCGTCGGGAGTCATTCTACGACACACACACACATACAGACATTAAGCACGCATTTAAAAGTTTGAAAAAACATAAACAAACAAGCAATGAACATCACACAACAAAGTTACACTAAAGTTAGTAAGACAAATGGCTTGAACCCCATAATAAATATAAATCAACGAATACATAAAAAAATACACACTACAAAGATATAATAAAAGTGATAGGCCTGATCACCAGGCTCTTGCATCTCTTTGCACCCTACCCCGCTTCTTTCTCTCTTCACCACTTGCCTATTTTCTCTGTCTATCCACACACCCTATCGTACTTCGCTACACACACTTACACCTTTAACTTAATTGTAATTTTAATTGAGCTCATTCCCACATCACTTGGAAGAATCTTCAAATCTACCCTCTGCGAGAAAATCACAGCCGGCAGAGGAGGAAAAGTCGAGGGTAGGTCACCTTAAAAACGTTGCGATTCTCTGCAAGGCATACCTTGGACGTTAATCTACAGACAGCCATCCATCTACGGGATTCACAAAGCCTCCCCCGCTGCTCCCCCAATCACCTGAATAAATATTCCTTTATTTACCTGGCACGTCATAGTGGTATAACGTGCTAAATCCTCCCCATCCCTACCCTGCCGTGACTTGGCTCTGCGAATTTGACTACACATAGAGCTCCGTTGCGACTATGCCGTTCTACTTAGAAAGGGCATAATTGCAAACTTTGGGGAAAGGAGGTATGAGGCTTAACCCACTGCGGAACCCAAAGGAAGGAGCAAACCTGGGTTGGGACTCAGTTACGAACGCGGGGAGTTTTAACATCCTACCATGCGGCACCGTCCAAGATCACAGAGGGAGACTCGACCATCTCTGTGAGATGTCGGACGTAACTGGGAAATACCCAAAACCCAATAGAGGGGGTGGCACCCCGACTGGAGTCAGTTGATTCTGGTTTCAGTCATCAGTAAGTCCGCCATGTTTTCACACCCTCTGAGGAGCCCAACCAGTTCCATACTCCCATAAAGAAAGAAAGTAAAGAAAGAAAAATGGCAAGTAACACGTCATACCTCTTAAACTTAGCCGCTACACATGACACCCTCATCACAAACAATTTAAACACATACAGGCCATAACCTCGTCTTTCGCTCACAGGAGGATGCAGTTACATTCCATCAAAACGCATCTAACACACTCGACGCACTAGACCTTCAAACAAAATTAGCCGACGGTGTAGTAAGAAGACATCAAGTACACATCACAAAGACCAACCCCCTATGTTTGGCCTCCTCCACTGATGACCTCCCCACACACCTCAGACAGAAGTATGGGGAGGAGGTCATCACAGACCTGTAATTTAACCGTAATAAACAATGGGCAGTGATCACACTGTCCAACGAAAACAACAAAACACTGATGCTAACATACCTACACAACATTGAGTCACAACATAACATAAGACCAACACAATGCCACCGGTGTTACAAAACTGGACACATAACACGTACATGCCAAGCAGACCTAGTCTGCTCAAAGTGCACTGTGGTGGGCCACCACTACACCACCTGCACAGCCACCACACCCCTCTGCTCCAACTGTGGCGGCGACCATGTCGCTGTCAACCCAAAATGCCCTTACTTAATTAAGGCACACTCTGACGCCGTAGCGGCTATACGGCGTCCTCAAGCCATCCACACAACCACACACTCCGCCCCTCACAAAAAACATTCGCCGCCGCTGCCGGCGCAACTGTGTTCGCACCTCCCCCTGTTCCACCCCAGACAAACCCAACTCCAGCAGCAACCCAAACACCTTCAAATATTCCGTCACCTGCCCCCACCCTAGCACCTTTCAGCCAGAGACTCCCACTACTACCGAACCAACCCCCACCCCTACTCCACACCACACACCTAACGAGATCACACCCCAAATCTACACCTGGCCACCTTGCTCTCAACGGTGGCAAAGGACATGTCGAGGAGTGAAACCGTCTATACGAAAACATACTCAACACACTCTTCGCCTCACACGGACTAGAACAGATCACCTTCCCCGAGAAGGTGTTCGCTCTAATCGACGAGCACACAAACAGAAGACCCGCACTCCTGCCCACCCCGGTGGACACATACACCTCTCCCCTCGGACCCATCCCCAACCCTGACCACGCTCCCGCCTCCTCCCGCCCTTCTGTCCTTGCACCTCTCACCACTGCACCTTGCTTACCTACCCCTCTGCCCACTGCTCCCATCTCTCTCCCAACTGCCTCTTCTGCTCCCACTGCTTCCACCTCTTTACCTAAACTCCCTCCTACCTCCAAAACCACTCCTCCTCTTACCTTCACTCCTCCCCCTATTGTCACCAACCCCACTCAAACCGCCCCCCTCCCCCTCTCACAGCCTCCAACTCCACTCCCACTGACTCCACAAGATCCACCTCCCCCAAGCCCACCACGCCCCCCACAACACCCCGTACCAAACAAAAAAAAACCCTACCACGAAAACCCCCCATACACACAACTACGCGTAAAGCCAACCCCCCTTCCTGCTGTTCCTTCCTCCCCTTCCACCCTCATTCTTCGTTCCAACCTCCTTTCTCTCCCGACACCCCCCTCTCATAATCTGCACCTGACCTACTATCTCTAGCCCCTCATCTCCTAGCTCTACTCCCTCCATCTCTGCTCCTAACTCCCCTCCTCCTAGACTCTACTCTCTCCAACCCTGCTCCCACGACCGCTATCTCTAAACCTCCTTCCACAGAACACACACACTCTCCCCTCCACCACGGCTTGCCCACCCAACAACACCGCTGACAACCTCTACAAACCCCAGCCGACACGCGTAAAGGTACTGGCTCCTCACGCCTCCTGGGCAATAACCAAGGAGAGGGGGAACGGTCCCGGCTAAATCAACCTCACGCGCACTCAGCCCACTACAATAGGTCCACTCAACGTGACACATTTAAACGTACGCAGTTGGCACGGTATTCGTCATACCGTTGCCAACTGGGTCCTAAACACACAAAGACCTGACATAATACTCTTAAACTCGACCAGTCTACATCCTCCCACAACAGACTCCGCCTCGCAGGTTACCACACGTACCTATCTTCATAGGCGCTGCACCTAGGATCAGCGATTCTAGTAAAACGATCGATACACCACTCCCTCATCCAAACACAAGACGACTCTCTTCTAGACTGCAAGGTACAGACAAGCTCTGGCTCCATTCTAGTGGCCATATACTACAGACCACCACGCCTACAATTAAACATAGATGTCCCACTCCGGGCTCTATCAAACCCCAACCTCCCTATCTTCTTTGCGGGAGACCTCAACGCCTTTCACCCAACATTCCTTTCAAACACCACGAATGATGCAAGAAGGTAACTGTCGGGTACCTTTGCGCGCTATCGCTGCAGACACATCAGCCCGGCCCTCCCCACATTCTTCGGTCCTCACGGAGGTATCACGTCTCCGGACGTGGTCTTCCAAAAACGACCACGCTACACGCTTCTCACCGGGTCCCCACGTACTTTCTGACCACATACCTGTATGCCTTATCATATCTACATTTCCAATACTGATACCTACACCACTTCTCTTCGACTACAAAAACACAAACTGGGAAGAGTTCAAGAGACACATAACAGATAACACGCCACAAAACCTCGACCTGGAGCACACCAATCCAGACCTGTTAGACGACCACTGATGCTCAATAATAAACACTATAACCACAGCACGCAACCTACACTCACCACAGAAAAACTACACTTGCATAAAACATTTCACATTTTATATACACACTCAGAGACTGATTACACAGTACAATAATCACTACACTAGAGGCCCACGACAAGACAACTTCAAACACTTACGTGCCCGTACTAGATAGAAACCGGCAGTGGCGAGAACTCATCCGCATCGCGGACGATACTCGCTGCACTAACCCCTCCTTCTTCTGGCGTCACGTAAAAAGGATGATAGGCACTGATCCACGCAAACCCATTACCCTCCAAGTAAACAACCAAACACTCATACACTAACGTCATCATCGACGCATTTAGGTCGCACTGGGACACAGTACATACACATAACCCACCCAAACCACACGCGCGAGAGCACTTCCAGGAAGTCCGAGAGTGGTGCCGGGCCCACGCTCACGAGCTAAGGCCCGCCCCCGTGATACGAATGGAGCTGCTCGACTACACATCCACACTGACCACTCCCATCACCGCCGAGGAAACCTAACACTACATTAAAACGACACCAAAACGTGCCCTCGGCCCCTTGGCTACCAGATACACTAATACACAACCTTCCCGTAAACATATACCCCACGCTTACACACTTATTCAACGCCTCACTAGCCTCAGGCCACTTCCCTAAAATATTCAAAGTCTCTCATAACATACTTTTACACAAAACGAACAAAGATCCCATAATACCCCAACAACTACAGGCCTATCGCTCTATTAGAGCACCTAGGCAAAATACTCAAACGCATGATCAACTGCCGCCTACGGGACTACCTGGAAGAGAGGGACTGGTTCTCCCCCCACCAATATGGGTTCAGGAGAGGCCGGTCCACTCAGGCGGCTGTGATCATCGTAAATGACAGAATACAGAAAAAACGCCAGGTACATCAAAAGACACTCTCCATGAGCAAGGACGTGGAGAAGGCCTTCGATAAAGTGTGGCACGAGGGACTCCGTTGGAAACTCGCCAACAATACGGAGTTACCTCTCTGCACCAGATGCCACATAAAATACAACAATACCCTCTCACAACCATTCACACCACGCTCAGGTGTTTCCCAAGGGAGCGTACTGGCACACACACTATACATCATGTACACAAATGACACCCCACGCCCACCCGAAAACTGCTGTCACACATACACAGTGTCCTACGCAGATGACGAGACCATTCTCGTCAGTGGCCGTGGACCAGAAGAAATCGCGCTCCGCACACAAAGAATACTAGACGCTAAGACAGATTACGAGGATAAATGGCTGATTGCCACGAATCCTCAGAAGACACATATGACACTCTACGGCGCAAGTGATCACTTCATGCACAACCTACAATTCTTCTCCCAACAAGGCTCAAATACTCACAAAACCCCAAATTCTTGTGGTATCTTATGACAAGCCCCTCAGGTTCAATATACACCAGAACAAAACACAAGCAAGAGCCTTGGATACAAACACATCGCTGAGCAAGTTCTACCCTGCGGGAAAAAACTACAGTTACACCTTTACAAAACACTCGTGAGACTAATTCTTACGTACGGCCCACTGTCACTCGTAGCCGCGAGTGACACGTGGAAGCAGAATCCTCAGCGCATTCAGAACTCTGCTCTGAAGTGCGCTTGCCGCTCTCCCTCGTATTCGAGAATGACCACATTACACGACAACAACAAATTAGCACCCCTCGACACATATGCTCACACCACACTAAAAAAAAAACTCGGTGAAACTCGCCAGAGACCCATTATACACCGCAGTACATGTAAGAAGGTATGCGATGGCACCGCGATACCCCGCGGCCCATGACCACCTGCAACCCACACCGTTCTTCGCATAAACTAAAGGCATCATGAATAACGCGTTTCCGACTGAGCAGACACACTCTCCTTCCTGACCAACCTCCAACCGTCGTCCAGTCACGAACACCTCGAGGCTAACCAAACCACACCACGCATCGGTGTCTAGCCACCAACCTATCAACTCTTCCTATCTCTTCTCAAGTTATTTCCGTAACCTTTCCTCTACGACTGCCTGTTCGCCTGTGTTTCACCGGGATCCCTCTCTGTCCTTTCTATACACAAAATGAATGAATGAATGAGTTCATTGCCTGAAGATGACCTAACATGGTCGAAAGACGTCTAAGAATAAAGAATGTCATTCGCGGATGTTTTTTCTCGCCTCGAAGACCCCGTTCAAAAACTTGTAAGAAATATTAAGAAAATTCAAATTAAAATTAATAACGCGGCCACAGCTGTGTACTTCAATAAAACTTGCATATATTTATATTATATATATATATATATATATATATATATATATATATATATATATATATATATATATATATATATATATATATATATATATAGTACAAGAGAAAGAGAAATTGGACGCGAATGAGCAATGAGACAAGAAACTGGAATTTTGAACTTTTTTCCCCTGTTGTTATTTCTGTCTTATCGGTAAAGTATTGCCTTCATTGTACCGCCCTCTGCTCTCTTTGATCCTAGTCTTCTTCTAATGTCCCTTTCTCAAACCTCTATAAAACTTCTGTTCCTCGCCTCATTGTTTATTCGCGTCCAATTTCTCTTTCTCTTGTACTATATTGTTATATAGTCTGCAATACAAAGTTTCTGCATCTTTCTTTCTGTCTTCAAAATGGTTTTTAAAGGCTAAAAATAAATATGGCAAAAGCCCTGTGGTGGTCGTTATCACTAGCAGAACTTGTATTTGCTCTTTCTTTATCTATCTATCTATCTATCTATCTATCTATATATATATATATATATATATATATATATATATATATATATATATATAATACCAGGCATTGGCTTCACCAGGCCCCCCTATGGGGGGAGCTTGCGCTTCGCTACTATAATTAAAATTTAAAATCTTAAAAAAGCGGCCAGGGTTAAATTTATATAATTTTAAAAATGAATTCTAATCTATTTCCCCCTTTTCAAAAAATCACGTTGCTAAAATAGTTATAGATAAAATAAAAAAGCAGCCTTACTTAAATATTAATAAATTTGCTGAACTTCTCCAATTGTAATTCATTTTCTTTTTAAACATTATAAAACCTTTGATAAACATATTTCTTTTTTTCTGAACTAAACTATTTGGTTTTTCAAACTCTAAAGAAATTCTTAGAAATTACCTTGATAAAAATTCAAAATATACTTAAGTCATAACCAAACTAAGATGAAATTATTATTCAAAAACTCCTAAAAATCCCGTTCTTAAATTATAGAGTTAGTGATGATGATGATAATGAAGAAGTGATTATGATATATATATATATATATATATATATATATATATATATATATATATATATATATATATATATATATATATATATCTTTGTTCATATCTCTATATTATCTCTCTCTAGTTATATATTTATCTATTTCTCTTGCTCATTCTCAAACGGGGTCACTCTATATTTTTTAACAATCTCTGACTCTCTTTTACTTTCTCTTACTTTCTATTACTATCTCTCAGTCTCAATTTCTATCTCTCACTTTCTCTTACTATCTCTGAATCTCATTTACTCTCTGACTCGCCTTTACTCTCTCTTCCTCTCTCTGACTCTCCCTCTCTCTTGCTGTGCTCTCTCTCTTTATCCATGACTATCTTTCTCTCTCATTCTAGGTCTCTCTGAGTCTCTCTTTCTTAAGCTTTCTCTATCTCTTGTACTCTCTTTGATACTATCCCACTCTGATCCTCTCTCTGTGCTACTCTTTCTCTCTCCCTCACTATCTCCTTCTTTCTCTCTCTTTCTGAATCTCTTCTAATACTAATTCTATCTCACTCTCTCTTTCTGTAAAAAGAATCCCAAGGAGTTCTTTGGATATGTAAACAGCCGTAAACCAATCCGTCGAACGATTGGCCCTTAGAGGAATGAGGAGGGGACATTAAAGCATTCAGATGCAGAAAATGCTAACCTCATCAACGACTACTTCTCTTCAGTGTTTACTGAAGAATGTGGTCCCATCCCCCAGCCGACGGATTCCTACTCGGGGGAAAAGCTGGAGGATATGGACTTCACCGAAGTTGAAATCAAAAAGAAGATCAGTGACCTAATGACGAATAAGTCACCTGGCCCGGATGGGTTTCTATCTAAAGTGTTGAAAGAAGTGCGCGATCAAGTGTCACGACACCTGAGCGCAATCTTCAATATGTCAATCCGGACCAAATGCGTTCCTAGAGACTGGCGTGTGGCGGAGGTGACTCCTATCTTCAAGAAAGGAGACCGTAACCGACCGTCGAACTACCGACCTATCAGTCTGACTTCAATAGTCGGTAAACTCCTGGAAAGCATCATGGTGGACAAAGTGACGTCGTATTCAGAGTCAAACCTGCAACTGAGGAGTTCCCAGCACGGCTTCCGAAGGCAACGGTCATGCCTGACGAACCTTGTGGAATTCTTGCATTTCGTTTTCAGTGAGCACGATCGGGACAAGGCGGTGGATGTGGTCTACCTAGACTTTCAGAAAGCCTTTAAAGAGGTACCACACCGCCGCCTTCTCCGGAAAGTGCGAGCGCTGGGCATAGACGGAAAGGTAGCCGGCTGGATCGAGAACTGACTAAGTGGCAGACGGCAACGGGTGGTGGTAAATGGACAGTTTTGTGAGTGGGTGCCTGTTACTAGCGGGGTGCCTCAAGGTTCTGTCCTGGGACCACTACTATTCATCATCTACGTCAACGACATGGACGTTGAAATGGTTGCCAAGATTTTCAAATTTGGCGACGATACCAAGCTTGGTATGAACGTTGCAAAGGATGAAAATCCCGCCCGCCTGCAGGAAGATCTTGGGAAGATTGGGGAGTGGTCGGACACGTGGTAAATGCCTTTTAAAAGTGAACAAATGCAAAGTGATGCATATTGGCCACAGAAACCCCCACTCTCAGTATATCCTTAAGGGCACTGCTATTGAATCCACCAACACTGAGAAGGACTTGGGTGTAACTATTACTAGCGACCTCAAGTTCTCGAAATAGTGAAACGAGGCAGAGAAGAAAGCCCAAAGGATGTTAGGCTACATGAAGCGCCAGTTTGGATACCGTAAAAAGGAGATAGTACTTTCTCTGTACAACTCCCTCGTTCGGCCGCACCTGGAGTATGCCGTACAATTTTGGAGTCCTTCGTTTCGAAAGGATATCGCAAGGTTGGAACGCGTACAAGCCAGGGCAACCAAGCTGATTCCATCTATCTGACATAAAAGTTATGAGGATAGACTAAGGGAATTTGATCTGTTCTCGCTGGAAACCCGTGGACTGCGTGGTCAACTCATCGAAGTTTTCAAAATACTTCGAGGGTTCGAAAATGTTGACTACCGGGATATTTTCACACTGAGTGAGAACAAAACGCGCAATCATGGCTTCAAACTTGAACTGAAGCGTTACAACCGCAATCTGTGTGGAAATATTTTCACTTACAGTATTTGCGGTAAGTGGAACGCACTTTCAGTGGAAGTTGTCAATAGTGAATCTGTTGACCAGTTCAAGTCAAGACTAGACAAAGTCTTGAAAAGTGGCCGTTTAGGGACGCAAAACGTTTGAGCAGCCATGTGCCTGCTCGATTGCTAGTCCAAAGGTACCCTCTTTGAATGGACCGTAAGGTCTCCTAGGGTACTTACTTTCCTTGTTACCCTCTCTCTCTCTCTCTCTATTTATTTATATATATATATATATATATATATATATATATATATATATATATATATATATATATTTATATTTTTCTCTCTTTCTGGCTAAGTGGCAGACGGCAACGGGTGGTACTGAATGAACAGGCTTCTGAGTGGGGGCCCGTTACTAGCAGGGTGCCTCGAGGTTCTGTCCTGGGACCACTACTATTCATCATCTACGTCAACGACATTGAAGGTGACATGATTGCCAAGATTTATAAATTTGGCGACGATACCAAGCTTGGTATGAACGTTGCAAAGGATGGAAATACTGCCCACCTGCAGGAAGATCTTGGAAAGATTAAGGAGTGGTCGTACACGTGGCAAATGCCTTTTAACGTGAACAAATGCAAAGTGATGCATATCGGCCACAGAAACCCCCAATCTCAGTATATCCTTAAGGGCACTGCTCTTGAATCGAGTGACACTGAGAAGGACTTGGGTGTAACTATCACCAGCGACCTCAAGTTCTCGAAACAGTGCATTGAGGCAGAGAAGAAAGCTCAAAGGATGTTAGGCTACATAAAGCGCCAGTTTGGATACCATAACAAGGAGATATTACTTTGTCTGTACAACTCCCTCGTTTGGCCGTACCTGGAGTATGCCGTACAATTTTGGAGTCCTTCATTTCGAAAGGACATCGCGAGATTGGAACGCGTCTAAGCCAGGGCAACCAAACTCATTCCCTCTATCAGACATAAAAATTATGAATATAGATTAAGGGAATTAGATATTTTCTCGTTGGAAACCCGTAGACTGTGTGGTCAGCTTATCAAAGTTTCCAAAATACTTTGAGGGTTTGACAATGTTGACTACAGGGCTATTTTCAGCCTGAATGAGAGCAGAACAAGAAATCACGGCTTCAAACTTAAGCTGAAGCGTTACAACCGCGATCTGTGTGGGAAATTTTCACGTACAGTATCTGCGGTAGCTGGAACGCACTTTCGATGGAGGTTGTCAACAGCAATTCTGTTGACCAGTTCAAGACAAGACTAGACAAAGTCTTGAAAGGTGGCCGTTTATGGAGTACGTAAGTCAATTGAGCGGGGATGTGCCCGCTTAACAGCTAGTTGGCTTCAAGACTAACTGAAAGGTCTCGGGCTAGGTCACTAGTCATGTCACAATATCCCTTGAATGCCTGGGCTAAGAGTCTAGCCGCTTGGTTGGGCCTAGTACGGCCCTGACCTTGGCTTTCCTGCTCCTATCACTCCTAGCGAGAAACCATTGCGAAATCACTTGCAGCTGTGGCCCGTAAGCTGCACTACGTTTGAGACCGTCTAGCCTATGGGGAAACCCTTTCGGCTAGTGTGGCAGGCGAATATGGAGGTCTGCTAGAGAGGAGATGGAAAGACCTGCTGGGTAGGGGAAAACCGGTGCGAGGCCCGGCACTAAACCTTTCCCTCTCATTTTATTGGTCACATGCATCGAAGATATCAGAGCGCGCGTAGTCAGCTGACAAAAACACACAAGTAAATAAAGAAAAGTGACTGGTGCCCAACAATTAAAATTTAATGTCATAGCTGCGGAGGAATTCGTTGGTGTATAGATTTTAAAGGGGGAAACTTAGTCAATTCGAAGAAAACTGTATTGTGGACTTGACTAACCTGAGACATCAGGTGGGCCAACATCAATAGGCAGTTGGCGAACTAAGGAGACGTTTCAACTCCAGGTCACCTCCAGGAAACGACACGAGACTAGATGAACTGTCGTTGAGCACACTAATGCTGCATATACGATGCAAGAGAGCAGTACCACACAATCTGGACAGGGAGCTCGCTGAAAAACCAGGGCAAGGCTAAAAGATGGGGGCGAAAAACAAAGACAAGTTATGCTGACGTCGTTAGATCAGCGGAAAACATCGAGACGGCGCGAACTCCTTTGTCGGGTGTGCAGCTCGAACGAACCCAAAGAATATCGAGAACGACAACACTGTGGCTAAAGGTGCTTCCATTGAAGCTGCTGCAGTAAATATTCTGACCAATTCGAAGAAAAAGAAACAAAGAAGAAAGAAGAAAAGGCAGCTAGTAGGTGCGATGGAAGTACCACAGTGAACCGACCGAGATGAGCACATCGGCACCGGCAGTGGAGGGTTCACTGAAAGTTAGAGGTGTGAGCTCGAACGAAAGAGAGTTTCAAGAAGTAAGAAAGAAAAAGATAAGTGGTGAGAAGAAGAAAAAACAGAGGACGACTTCCTCTGCCGCACAGGATTTCTTGAGAACATTAAATCGCTTTGCCATCCTGTGAGACGAGGGCGCACAATGCATAGTGGTGGGAGACTTGCAGCTGCGAGGCCTTCAGTACCGCCTGAGTGAGGGAAAGTGACACAGATGGGAAGTACTATGCCTTCCCGGGAGGGATAATGAGGCGCTAAAAGACGAAGTTAGAAATGTACGGAATTTCTCCAGGAGCTCCGTACTTGCTTCAATGGTCAGTGGAAGCAACCTTTTTCTTAAAGGAAGTAGAGTCGGGCTAACGGAACATATAGTCCAGACATCGATGATGATTGCAGAGGATCTTGTCTTAAAGACAAGCAAGGCCATGCTCGCTCATGTGGATACTACCCGGGAAGTTTGATACAACGCACGTAAATAGCAAATTTCTTGGCATTAAGGAACGTCTAGGTCACCTTTGTGCCTTGACAGGAGTTAAGTTTGTAGACTCGGTCGACTTGTTCTTCGGAAGAGATGACCTATACACGGAGGATGGGATCCACCTAAACGACCCAGAAAGGAGGTTTCTGGTCGAGTTAATCGACAGGAATGCCTTCTGGCTTTTGAAGGTTGCACGGGACGATCCAAGCAGCAACTCGACAGGTAACACCGAGCAGGAGACTCAAGACGAGCCGCGAGAGCAAGTCAATGAGGGACATTATACTGCAAGAGGCCTTGCAGCACCGCAACCGCAGAGTAATGGCAGCCCTGCCGGTGACGAAGAACCGGTCCCAGGTTGAGAATATCCGGGCAACTCGGAGGAATCTCATGGTAATACGTCCCTTTCTGAGAACAACATTCCACCCGACTCGTCGGAAAACTCGTTAGCGGAGGAAGCGTGTGGACTAGCCAGCGTTCCCTAAAAGTGGAACAAGTGGGACGAAGCTGTAGCTGCATTAGCCTCTGATAACCGAAATGATATCGTGGCGTTCGTACAAACGTTGATCCATACTTAAAAACGAGATTTCGAGGGTGAGTTTACGATCCCCGGTTATACAATGTTCCACCGTGACTGACCTTGTCGAGAAGGCGACGGAGTTATGGTATACGTCCGGAACTGTTTCCCGAATCTCGAATGCAATGTCAGATCTAGGCACGAGATTTTAGGGCTCGACATAGATTGTACCAGCTCCTCTTATCGAGTAGTGGTGGTTTACAGGCCGCAAAGACCGTCAGAAGAGTTAGACTCAAGCCTGTACGCAAAGCTCACCGACCTGATAAATAGTCGCAAGAGTTTGGTCATTAGTGAATTCAACTGCCGTGAGACTGACTGGAGCAACTGGACAGGTGATGCGGAAAGGAGAAGATTGATTGAGTTCGCTCAGGATAACTTCGTGACACAATGGGTAGAGGGGCCAATGAGGGGTGAGAAAATGTTAGACTTAGTGTTTACTACCGAGGACGACATGATATCCGGGAGCAGCATGAGTGTCTAGAGGGAGCGATCACCGCACAGTCATTTTTTCCGTCCACATTCCATGTGAGAGACGCTCTCACGTCGTTATCTTTAAACCCGAATTCCGATGCACGAATTTTGTGTGTTTTCGATATGCGATAGCTTGGCTTGTGCCCGCAACAAGAGAAGGAGCCTCAGACAAATGGTTGGCATTTAAAGAAAATTTTATGACCCAACAGTCTGCGTTTGTCTCTAGCAGATGGAGGAGCAGCAATCTGCTCCAACCGAGATGGTTCAATCGAGGCATTACCGCAGTAATAAGGAACAGAAAATACTGCCTACAATAACTGGAAAGCTAACCGTAATGAAGAAAGGCTTCTCCAATACAGGGAAAAGTGTAGGCAAGTTAAAGCACCGGTGCGCAGAACTAAGCGCAGGGAGGAAGTTCGGGTGGCCTCTCTCTGTAAAGAGACCCCGAAAGAATTCTTCCTGCATGTCAATAGCCGCAAGTCAATTCGCCATAACATAGGACCGCTGAGAGATGACAATGGCATGTTACGGAAGTGAGAACCAGACATCGCCAACGTGTTGAACGGCTACTTCGCCTCCGTATTTACGAGGGAAGTTGACGGTCCAGCTCCAAGACCGGAGGTTCATCTCGAAGAGGGCGAAAACCTATGCGAAATTGTCTTAGAGAGAAACGAAGTACTAGTCAGACTAGGAAACTTTCACCCGTAGAAGTCTCCAGGTTCGTAAGGTTTTCTTCATAGAGTCCTCTGAGAAGTTAGTGAAGAGGCCGCTCTACACCTCACCACCATTTTCAACAAATCTTTCGAAACTGGAGAGGTGCCGGAAGACTGGAGAATAGCAGAAGAATGGGGACCTATTCCCTCGCCAACTCCTGACCCACTGTCTTGTGGATGTACTTGACTGGTCAAAGACTACATGAGTCAACCCATAATGCAAAATCTGCTCTGGCGACCCGGCAATCACCTGCAACATTCCACAGTGGCTGGTCGTCTTGGACCACATTGCCACCACTCCAACTATGGAGTGTCAAGATAGTGTGCTGAAGAATGCACACCCCTTTCCCACTCTAAGTATTATTTATGCAAGTTTCTCTCTATACCCAACTTATTCTTTTTAAAAACATGAAGTGACGTCATCGCTGAAATCGACGGACAACTAACTAGACCTAGACAAATTGAAGTGATTCTATACATTCCATATGAGTTCAAAATAAGATTAACTTCGCACATTCTTGTTACATTAACTTATTTTGCTATGCCTTATACTATTATAGAATCCTTCAATTGCTATTAAATAATACACAAGTCCTTTAATATTTCTTCGATAGAATGAGTTCAAATTTAAGGCGTTTGATAAACAAAATGAATTCATATTGAGACCGTTTAATACATTTAAGTAGAAGTTTTGAAGATGAGTTCATTGTTTATGGCTTGTTTTTCATTAAAGCTATATTAATTCTTACTAAAATAAAACAATTTCATTGTATTATTTTTTCATAAGATCAAAGTCATTTGAGCGATAACATTCGACATTTAATTAGCGGACATCGTGGAGTCTGGAAACATCCCTTCAATGTGGCCAAATGTCACCATATCTCTTAATTTCGTTCTTAAAAAACAATTCACTTTTAATTCCTCGATTAAACTTAATTTAAATCAAATTATAGAAGAAAGTGATTTTAATTATTACTTACAGTCTTTTCCACATATTTTAATAATTATATCAACCATAAATATTATTTACCTTTCATTTGTTTCTTTTTAAAACGGTTCTAAATTTCCTCAAAAAAGTATGACTTGTTTCGATCTCTCCCTGTTCTATGCGGATGAACAGCCTGATTTTGGGTTGATGGTGGTGGATGACCTACATGGTAATGGGCACGTTCCCATTCAACTAGGTATAATTTTCGGGGCTACTCCCGCCTGAAAACTAGCCCGGTGGTGCTTGGAGAGGGCGCAGTGTTGCCGAATTTAGGAAATGACTGATTTTTCTGTCCCAGTCAATGAGGCAGTCGTGTTCTTCTGCGGCAACCTCATCGCCCCGAGCCAACCTACTATTCCTAAAACGTCTGATCGTTTTGCACGCCGTTGCTTCCTTGGTGGTCAGCCGAGTGTGAGGCAGCTATCAGACATATGCAATATGCCTGCATACGCTATAAATGTCGCCCCAACGATTTCACTGTCGATGAATTTCGTCAAGCTAGGGCTAGGTTTCAGTATCCTTTGAACCACCCCTGCTGCTCTTCCTGGCAGACATTCATATCATCACCTAACGGTAAATCTCTCTTGCCGAAGTTGGACTTATTGAGCTTATAGTCGCAGCCTCAGGGTCTCTTGTACACACGCCATGGGCATTTTTCTTTCCGTGACGCCCAGCACTTGAGGTGCTGAGAGTGCTACTGTTTTGCTTTTATACCTATCCTTTGTTCGTTCGGAGCCGGACGGATGCAAGTTTCACGTATCCGCGCCAGAGCTTATATTGTAAAAGGTAGATTCAATCCACCACACTGGTCTGTTGACAGGTTCCTTCCATACGTCTTCCATTTAGAGCCTACTTATCGATGCCTGGGAGATCCCACTTGTTCTGTGTAATACACAGTGCATTCTGCGCCTGTACGCGCAGGCTTGGTACCTACCTCAGTCGCCAATGGCTCTCACTGCATCCGTCTTGATCTCAACAGTGCCTATGTCACCGAGAGAGGTCACTCATACCCTAAGCCATTGGGTTTATGGCTAGAAAATTCATTAGAGAGATAGGTGTAACTCTCGGTTCGGTGGTGTCTCTTGTTCGACCCATGACCTTTTGCTAATATTCGACACGTCTCTGATCCCAAAATTTCAACAACACCAAGATTGTTGTCTACTACCTTTTTAAGCACACTTGGTGTTATGTTGTTATTCGTTTCAATTTACACGGATGTCTTGAAGTCTAGGGAGGGGGTCGGCTTCCACCCGCTATGCCCTCTTTTTGAAGTTAGTAAGGCTCTACTAGGCACTGCGTCTGTCTTGGCAGCCATACTGGTTGTAACACACCGCTCGGTACAGGAGGTATCGCGTACTTCCTGGTTCTAACAGCGGATTGTGTTTTTTAGCATCTCACAAAGCGCCATGATTGCCCTCGGGACATTGGAATCTCCAAGCCCATTGGTTCGTGGTATCTGTGATGCCACGGTTGCCGCGAGCTGAGCGGATGTCCAGATTTTCTTCTGCTGTGTCCTGGACATGTAGGAAATGCAAGTAATGAGATTTTGAATGATAGCGCTAAATATTCCGCGAGGAACTGATTCACCAGACCAGCATTTTACTCTTCTGAACACTGACTGCATGGAAGAAATCAGTTGAACTCTCTGGGCTGCCTGGAAAATATGATGGGGACCGACCGAGGGAACTTAAAGTTGTGTGCCATCGCGCCTCATTCGTTACCATAGACCTTCCCTCCACTGCCGCTAAAGATTCAGGTCACTTTCTGTCTCCTTTGAAGTTGCACAAAATGATTTGTATGCGATGGTTCAATAGGTTTTACGGTAGTGTTCAATGGGTGGTATTGAATGGCTCAAAAGTTGTTACGAGTGCTTAATCGTTTGTATGTAATCGTTTATTAGGTTTTATGGGATTGCTTAATGCGTCATACGAAATTGCTCGAAAGGTTTTAGGAAAACACTCAATGGGTCGTATGGAATTGCTCAATAGGTATTACGAAAACGTTCTATGCATGGTTTGGAATAGCTTATTAGATGTTACGATGGGGCTCACTTTGTGGCATGGTCCAAATTCAACAAAACATAAATGTGTTACATCAGTGGAGCCAAGGTTCAATTAATGCTCGAAGATGGTTCAATGTGTGTTCATTGATAACTCATCGTGTTCTCAATAAGAAATCAATCGATGTTCAGGTTAAGGTCAATGTTTTCAAAGAGGGCCCAGGATACATAAGAAATGAGGATACTGATGGAAAATGTCTACTTTTCTCTCAACTTTAAATAGCAATTAAGATAGTGAGGAGATAGAATTAAATAAAGTAGTGAAGGTAGACAAAGCGAAAATAGTAGAAGATATTCGTATATATACACTCGTAGGTTCTCCTGCAGGCATTAAGGCTGGGAGGGTGGAAATCTGCAGGATCATGGGTCAGGAAGGCGTGTCTCTTCTCCAAGTTTTATATGTAGCAGGGGCATTATAACTTTGCTAATGCAATGTCTAGTAGTTTCTGTGGAGGCTACAAAAAGGGCTCCCGGCACCCTAGGAAGGCTCAGGGAGAGTCTAATAATATTCAAGAAAGGCTCAATTTATGTGAGGGCTCACACCACGTGTGGCAGCGACCGCCATACGTCCTCCACCATTACACTTTGGTTCAGATAGGCCTCAGCGGGCTTTGAAGGAATGATCAAAGGTTATTAAAGGATTTTGCTTGCTATGAATGTGTGATATAAGAGCACTAGGCAGGTAATAACCGGATATGTACCTATTTGGTCACAAGTCATAAAGATGAGATATGCGATCTTTCCCGCAAATAAATTCTCCTTGCATGATGCAACGGCACACTTCCAATTCCTCGTTTTAAGAGGAGAAATGACGCATCTTTACGGGGAAAGAATTACGGAATATATTAACACGACTTCGCCGAAGACGAGAATATTCATTACTGAGTCGACTTAGATTCATTTCCGCAAAATTCAGTCCTCGGGCAAGTGATTCATCTATAGACATTATATATTAATTCACTATATAGGATAACTTAATACCATAATTGATCAATCTTCGAGCTATTACAGTTCCTTGGAAGAATAATAATCATCATCATTTGGAGGTGGGTCTCCAATGGTTCCCGTGGCTGTATGGCAGGTAAGATAGGGTTTTTGGTAGTAATTTAGAGAAAAGGAGAAATATCTTTAGTAGTAGATTCTGAAGTCTACAGTAGAATTCCTACCAGAGGAAAAAGGGAAGTCCTCTGGAAATAGAGTCTGTGGAGAGTCTAAGGTGTGAAAAAGAGAAAAAAAGTAAATTTCCAATGGTAGATAGCCATTACAGGATCATAAGAAACAAAGAGGACATAATCTTTATTGGTTAATGAAGGTGTCTACAGTAAGCAACAACTAGGATTCATAGTTTTGGAAAAGTTTGATTTCCCAGATATGCTTTGAGACTAGTTGAGTTCCAAATTCCCTCGTTAGATTGTATTTATTTGTTTTTAAGGATGAAAGATTATTGTGTAAATATTTGAAAATTAGGTGTTAGAGTTTCATAAGAAGAATGAACTTGAAAGAGGCTGCACGATGCAGTCAAAAGGGAATTTGACTCATTTTACATTACGTGCGAGGGAACTAAAGTGCCCTACAACGATAATTATTTTACCATAAAAGGTTACACTGCTACAACAAAAAAAATGAAGCTCAGGTCATTTAAAAGATGTGTAACTGACACAGAAAATCATGCACAGCTCCATCAGATCGAAGGAACTTCCTTCCTGATC
The DNA here is from genome assembly GCA_963969495.1 of Ceratothoa steindachneri. Lineage (NCBI taxonomy): Eukaryota > Metazoa > Arthropoda > Malacostraca > Isopoda > Cymothoidae > Ceratothoa > Ceratothoa steindachneri. The sequence goes on from OZ018320.1 coordinate 188,698,537, forward strand.
CCACTGTTTCAAAGTATACATCCACAACCCATAGTAGGGGGCGAGAGTCATAAACGAGTCCATAGAATGCCAAATCTGCTCAACCCCTCCCAGGGTCCAAGAAAATTGGAGGAAAAATTAGGGGTGCGTTGTTAACTTTCGTACAGAAGACTTAGACGCTGATCCAAGACGGAAAAGTGTCACATAGACATGTGATAAATAGACAGACAAAGAGTGGTAGTTAGAAGTAAGAAGGGCAGATAGAGGAAATGGGGAGGAAAAATCGACCTGTCGAAATATTTTGCTAATAAATTGCCGCTCGGGAAAATTTTCAAATCATGAAAGGGTTTGAGGCCTAAAATAGCTTAAATATAGATTTTTTCGGGGGAGGGGGGGGATTTCTCATATAGCTAATATTGATAGATAGTTGAATTTTAAAATCTCTCCTCGTTTCTCATATTAATGGTTAAACATGAGAATGATCGAAGGCAAAGGAGGGGCAAAGTTTTGAAGGCTTCAAAGAATTTTGAATTTAATCGGGCCACGATCTTTCAGAGTTCAAAGAATATCCACTTCACCTAACTTTTAGGGGTCGAAGAGGAGCGATTTTCCTGGTTTAAAGTACGATACGCTGACACACGCCTCATTCTTTGCTCTGTTACCAGACGATTGTAGGCAGGACACATATTACGGGCTTACACCACAGTCGCTTACGAATCTTGTAAAGTAAATAGATCGAATTGCACAGGTAATAATTTCAGGGCAATGCCGTACCTTATAGATGGTGTGACTTTATCCACATCTCCGTACTTCACTGCAACCATTTGAATCTTAGACTGCACCCACTTTGATTACCCTTTGAAAAGATGTTTTTTTTTGTGAGAAAATAGTTTAGAGTGAAGAATTTGAGAAGTGACAGGGCAGATTCAAAGAAACATTTTCCTTCGGGGTGATTCTTTCTCCTTTTCATAAAAAATACACCACCCAAGTTGTGGCCTTGAACCACGGCGCCCACAAGCTCTGAGTAAATCTTGAATTTCTTAAAAGACCAGCTATTTTTTCCCTCGTGTGACTTCATAGCTGTTTCCTCATCTCAATCTCTCAACAAGCAGAATAGGGTCCCTACATTCCCATAGTTTGGGGATATAACTTAGTAGGCTGAGATTTCTTTAAAGAACTAAACCAATCCTTCCTCACATATCGTACTAAATATAAAAAGGTGCTAGTGGCCATCAACCCCGTGCAAATAGTTGATCCCCCAATTCAACTTTTTAAATCAAATATATTGTATATGGAATTCCTTATCTGCAAGATTCACCACATCAGCCCTCATAGTACGTTTTGCACCTGGATTGATTCGATTAAAAGTTTAGCCGCTATTTTGACAGGATCTGAGAATGGAATGCCTCCCGTTCCCCGAAGTGTAATCTCTAAGAACTGATGAAAGCTTTGCTTGTGCGAGTGTGTGAATGTAGCTTTTCCAAGTTGATAACCAACGAAGTAGCCCATGGATAGGAGGCGTGAAATATTTGAGATGAAGTTTTGAGAAGATCAAAAACAGATCGAAACTTACTCACCAATCTGAGAACTTCAATAAAAGTACAAAGAAGAGACATTATATCGATTTTTGCACTCACAACAGATTCATTCACTAATCCCAATGACATTATTTTTTCCATTTTTTGATCCCGAGGTTTGACGTTTAATTGGATTGGTGAGATAAGGGAAAGCGCTCAGCAAGACAAAGGTCCGACGAATAATAGTGTCCTCGAACAATTCGTCGTTAAAAGATAGATTGGGCTATGAAGTTTTAAATTTAGGATTTCCTTCCCGGATATTTAAAATTAACAAATCGAAAGGAGAGAAGCTCTTCTGGAGAAGTTGACGTAGAAGGTGGCAGTGAAACGGACATACACGGATTAAAATCTGAAATGTTCCTGGTAGTGGATTTGACAGGGAGTTTCGGACCATGGCTACTGAAAGGCTTCGTGAGATCCGATTTTGGAGCTCCAACAAAATTGGTCGAGTTGAGTGAATTTAAAATTCATCGATAGATCGTTTAATTTAAATTTGACATCGAAGTCGAACTCAATTTGAAACGACAATTCTTCTTTGAGCAAATAGTCATTCACTTCGTCTATGTTGAATCAAATGTAAATCTGATTTATCTCTTAGTTTAAATCATACACAGAAACAAGAATTTTACCTAATCAACCCTTGCAATTCAAGTTCGGAAAAATGGAATCTAAGTTAACTTCTGCATGAGTTTTATTTAGAATTAATTTAATTCTATTTTAAATAAATGACGACTTATATCTAAACTCGAAACAGAATATTCAAAATCGGATTGAAGCGAGAATAAATTCTCGCACACCATTTTGTATAAAAGTTAATTAAAAAAAGAATTGTAAAGCGTTATGAAACAATTATTTTAAGAAACATCAATAGATAAAGAGAAAGTGTGGAAAACCAACTAACGATTTTCCAGAAAAAGTTCATACGTTCTCGCAACAATCACAATTTTCCGAGTGCAAACAAACATAGAACTTTATCCCTTACGACTTACGAAAAGGAAATAATTGAAAGCAGGAACAAGTTTGGGGATGACCTCGTTGGCTGAGTGAAAAAAAAACCCAAACGAGTAAATTACTCAAGAGACAGATTCTTCCGAATCAATCCGACCGTGGTTAACTTTTCCAAGTTGTTAGTATAGACCTACCCGATAAATTGAAGAGGTGGGGCTAGGATTGATTGTTTTGGAAAAGTTGATTACCTTCTCATAGATATTTTGAGACTAGTTAAGTCCTAAATTCTCTCGTAAGTTTGTATTTAGTTGTAGATTGGATGAAAGATGATTTTTGAATACTTGAAAATAAGGTATTAAAGCTTAATAAGAATAAAATTGAAAAGAAGCTGCACGATGCAGTCTGAAAGTAATTTTTCAGTACGTGCAAAGTAACTAAAGTTTCCTGCAAATATAATTATTGGACAGTCAAAGGTTACCCTCCAACAAAATAATGAAGCTAAGCACTTGCCTATTTCCATTAAAGAGCCTAAATTAACTTACCGTGAATTCATAAGCACTTTGCAAATATTATACTCCTGATGCGAATAGTCAATTAGAAAAGGTGATATGAGATTGCTAAAGAAAACGGGGCTCCCCGGTTCGTTTCTTCGCTACCTGAAAAAAATGGACACTAAAAACAAAAACGAGTGTCTGTATCCAACTATGTTCCATGACTTTCTGGTTTGAAAATGTATAACTGACAAAGAGGACCCCACACAATCCCACCAATGAGTGGGGTTAAAATCGAGGGAACAATCCTCTTCGTGCCACGCTTCTAAAATGTGCATCCACGTTCCCCTCCAACTCAAGTAGGGGGTGAGATTCGTAAAGGCGTCCATAGAATGTCACATACGCTCAACTCTCCAAGAGGAATGATGTTCACATTTGTATCAACTTTAAACAACGAAAGTACCAAATACACACCGTAGATCGAAAACAGAAAATAGTAACCTAAACACGTGATACATAGAGACAGGAAGAGTGCTAAATGGACGAAAGAAGGACAGATAAATTAAAGTGGGGAGGGGAAAGTCTACTGGTCGAAAATATTTTTAAACAATCCTTAAAGCAATTGGGTTACATAATATTCGAATATTCCATACCATAATATTTGGTCCCGTACTACTCGATATAAAAATATTCAATCTCATAAGATTTTGCTGTATATTACTCGATCTTAAAATATTTAGTCTCGCAATAGGCCATCTCATATTACTCGATTCCAATAATTTATGTCCTTATTATACCTGATCTACAACTTTCCATCCCATAATATTTGATCCCACTCCCCTTAGCCATAAAATACTCGATTCCATCCTAGGATGCGGATTACTTCAAAACTATTTCTCCCTATTTTAATCTTGGCATCTCCTATCCACTATTTGCAGATATATTTCAAACTCAGGGCGTCACCATTGACGCCGTTTCTTAAAACTCAGTTTGCCAACTCCTCTAAATCCTCTCTACTTTATCAGCCGCTTCCGTTTCCACTTTGACCACAACAGCTTTGAGATTGCCATTCAAGCCCTCCTTCCTTCCCTCTTCCCTTGATTACTCTAACACTCCATCCTCGCTGTATCACAGGTTTCAACTCTTCTACCTCTCCAACTGGTTCTTCACCATGCACATTTATTTCTTTCGCGCAACTTCCCAGCTTTGCAAATTTATCTTGCTGACCATACGACACAGAATCAACTTCTTACATATTTGACTTCAAATGCCGCAGCTTCCACCCTTATTTTATCCCCTCAGAATCATGCTCCCTAATAATCCCACACATCCAACACAGACCTCCTCGCGGTCGTCTGTGTTGGATGTGTGGTCGTGATTTCTTTATATTTGCCCCGAGAGTGTGGAATTATCTGCCTGCTCCGATACGTTAATCCCTCTCTCTTGGTGCCTTCTACCCTGCTTTGAAGAGCCAACTTTTCTCTCAAGCTTTTCTTTAATTTATAGACCTTCGCTCTCTGGAGGTCGGTGGCCTTGAAGAGAGCGCCATACAGAAAGAGATTCATCTTATTGCTTTGTTCTGAAATCACTTGAACATATTGCTTCCCAATCGACCATTGGAAGCAATAATTCTGATTATCGCTCTTTCTGTGTTCACAGGACGAGTAAGACGAAATAGAGAAAACATTGCAACTTTAATTAAAACTTGTCTAAGTCAGAAGAGCACTCGCAATACTCTCCGAATCCCTAAGAAATACATGATTGATTTTTTTTTTTTAATATCCCATCTGGCGACTACATGAGTGAAAGAGAGACAGACAGACATATTTTCAATAAAAACGTGTGCAAAGTTTTCTACAACTAATATTATAAATGGAAGAGTATGGCTGAATGTGTAAAAAGATGTCTGCATGTTCCTATATAAAGTTAACAATGAGGGTATCAATATTTTTTTCTATTTACTAGGATTATTATTAAATTTCTAGAACTACATATGTGGCAGACAAAAATATTTATACCAATTCTTTTGGATATACAACTCAAATCATCAATAAATAGCACACTAATATTAGATATATTATTACAAAATAGCATTTTTAAAAATTACAAATAGTGACTCACAAAATAGAAGTAAGTACTGACATTACAAACCATTATAAACAGGATATCGTTACAAGATAATATTCATGAGTAAAGTTTATTATAACCGGACTAAAATCAGTAATATCACATCAATTCTTATTATGTAAACAAGTAAACAGGATTTGATTACACATCATGAGTGGCAAAATATCAACAATTATGTTTGCCTTGTCGCAGGAAATAAAGAAATTCTTGTAAAAAAATTGTATCCTGAAGAATAATTAAATATGGCAGTAATTGATCGCCATTGGGGAGTATTTGTGATTCATAATTGATTTAGGAAAATATAAATCAATGCCAGGTTAAGAATACTGAATACCTGGAGTCGGATATTGATTGCTGATTGATTGCTGAAGATAATGGAGGATATTTAATACTAAAATGTTGCTGTGATTGATAATTTATATAATTGATTGGAGGATATAAAGCGGAGGAGGGTATTAAATAGTGAAATTTTGACCTAATTGGTGAGTGATTGATGTCAAGTATCACTCGATGCTAGGGAAGTATTTAATACTGATAATACTGATTGAGATGGTATCAATGAGTGTTGGAGAGAGAAGAGCGTATTTAATATTGAGTAATGACTGATTAAGAAATGTATAAATCGGGCGGGTCAAAAGAGGATGGATTTAAAACATTGACAGGTCACAGTGATTGATGATTGATTAAGTGCAGTTCCAATCATTTCTGGGGCTATATCAGGGGGAGGGGGAGGGGAGGGGGATATAGAGAGATGACTGAGTGGTGCCTTTTGAAACAAGGTATGAATCCTTGCGGTCGATCGGAGACGAATTCAATGACGCCTATCCCGGTGTCTGCGGCGACTTCTTCCATTTCCGTGGCGGAAATTGACCCCCCCAGCCGGGCTGTCAACAGGAAGGAAAACATTTTAATAAAAAAACCCGCCCGAGGGTCCCAATAAATCATGAGAAACTTCGCTTCATCCATGAATTAAACCACTTTGGGAAGATAATGTAATTATCATATTTAGTGAGGGAGAAGCGACTGATGCTGTTAAAAATATACCAGCGATTTGCACTGTATGGTCCCTAGAGTTAACCGTAGACTAACAAAAAAAAAACCCGGGGTAATCCCACAGGGGCGGATATTTATTCGCCGGAAAGAGAAATAAAACGTAGGAATAGGAAGGATCATGAGAAAGACGCAATGCAGGGTAACCTTGAACATTGGAGAGTTTTTCCTCTTTTTTAGGACCCCATCTGGCAACCTCCTACTGGGGCAGAAGTCGCCGTACTTGCACACATTGGAGAGGAAAGGGGGATATTCTAAGCTTCTACGAGCAAGTTCGTATAATAGAATAAAGAAATCCCAAACCCGAACTTAATTCTGTTAGGGTATGTGGGGTACAGCAACTGTATCATCAAATTATCAATCAGTCTCTTCTGTAGACTACAATGTTTTCACATCCTCCCTCTTCTTCCTGCCCCTAATAAACTTGCCGTCGAAGATTCCCTCGTTGGTTTTTGCTTTTTAGCTATCCGTAAATGATAATTCAACGAGCAGCGTTCCCAACCGATGACTCAGCAAGTGTGGCAATGGGCTTCCTCGTCTAGTTCACCCACTCCCCCTGTTCCCAGTACTCTAGTCTGGCATGTGAAGGAAAACTAACCCAAATGATGATTCCAAAATTAGTCTATAATGCAGAATACAACCAAATAGACGTGACAGGCGAGTACTTACGCGTTCAGACTGAAACCTCGAGATGGAATCCCCCTGAAATAATGGCAATATTTATTTTCCTGTTATTACGAGTATTCATTCGCATTATTATTGCTATTATTGTCATTGTTGCAATCATTATCATAGTAGAAGTCATATTAGTAATTTAGTGAACTTACACGCTGTTGATAGAGTAACCGTTTCTTCCTCCTTGGAGATACCTCCGAATTCTATGAAATCAAATCAGAGGTGAATATATTGGTTATTTATTTATTTATCTAACGATTAATTCGTTTATTAATATAGTGGTTTATACAGTGTTTGGTTCGCATATGATTCCACAAGGAAAGACGTCGATGCCAAACGAGAAATTTGTTCTGCAATTGTACTGATGACCAGATGCTGCAATCTAGCTTGGCGCGGTTGCTGAGCTTTAAGTTAAGGCGGCACCGAAATCGTCTTCACCTGAGAGTTCATCTACCAATTTCCTAACATACCTTGTCGACTCTACACTGTGGAGGCGAGTGAGTTGCACCATTCCTCCTTCTCATCGTGCCTGAGATCCCCCGCCCGAATAATGAAATGCACAAAAAGATCAGAACGACAGTCACTGATAAGATCGAATTGACTTGGGGCCGGTTCTCGTAGGGGCGGGGGAGAGTGGGTGGGTTTCAGGTAGTATTGTAGATTATTTTACACCAACCATCGATCGTGGAAACCTTTGTGACCCCAGTGGGTGTGTGCCCCAATTGCGTCAATGGTATGTGGATATGAGTACGGCAAGGCTCCAAAATGGAGGATAAGGGATCTGTTGTGCTTTGAAGACGGAAATGGATTTGATAGCGATGTCGTGATTTGCTATGTAGTGATGACAAGCATTAAAGCTAACTACCCTCAAGAGGGTTAGGTCTGGCACTTCCAGCCCCTCACATCCGCTGAAGTTTTATGTCCGGGCTCACTATGACTGAACACGGCTCCTCGACGCCACAAGTCTAACGTCGTATCCGCTAGGAAAGAGAGAACTCCTCTACATTTGGTTGATTATTTTAGGAGCCAATCGGTGTCCACTGTTGATTGGTTTCCCAAACTAACGTATACAAATTATGCTAAACTTATCAAAACTAACCCTACTTTATCTAATCCAAACTAAACTAAAAGACTATAACTTTACTAAAGATAAACTAAGTTAACTCTTGTCCAACCAACCGAACTCTACCTAAAATAAACTAACCTAAACTAGTTTAACCTAAGCTAAACCAACTTCACCTAAACTAACCTAAACTATGTTCACTTAGCCTAACTCTACCAAATATAAACCTAACTTTACATACACTAAGCTGCATAATGTAAAACAAACTCATCTAATCTTAATTAATCTAACCTAACTATCCAAACTAACCTAAACTATCCAAACTAACCTAAATTAACGTAATTTTACAAGAGCTAAACTAACCTAACCTAACCTAGCGCTAATTTAACTAAATAAAACTGATTATCCTTAAATTTTCGAATTACCCAACAAATCAATGGGTAACTAATACGGACCCGCTCACCGAGGGGTCAGCGGGGATCTGGCTTCGGCCGAATGTGGAGACGAGGAACTGAATAAGAGCGACCACGAGAGGAGAAGGACACCAACCACCTAAAAGAGAGGATGACCCCGATCATTGTCTGTTACAGAACTCTAAAATATGATTGATATTTAGAACATAATTTTATTTAGAACTAAAGAATCTACTCTTGAACTACATATATAACCTGCAAAGGAACTGTAGAAAACCTTTAGCTATATAAAACCAATTCTAGACATACATAATATAGAAGGGCTAAAACTATACAACTTTTATATGAATAAGACGTATTCTAGAATTTAAAAAAACTATTCTAGAACTTTATAAGTTGCTTTAAAACTTCTAGAACTTATCCATTGCGACGTAATACTACAAACCCCCTTAACTTCAACACATAAAATTATACTTGGGTGAGGGGGGTAATTAGAACCTTGGGGACTACCCCGGAGACTTAGGTTGCAAACTTCCTCGGTCGAATCCGTCGCTGGGAGTTATTTGCCTCCTGATCTGTTTGATTAGCACCAAATGACACTTAGGGATCGCAGTCGCAACTTCTAAATGGGTATAACTTTAGTAGAATTTTATCAATTAAAAATAATACAAATATTGATTTTCGTATGGTGCTTTTCATGTACATGAATCTTTACTGAACGCCCTTCTATTGAGTAAGGAAAAGTTTGAAGACACCAACGTATCACAGCAGGCAGATCATTCCACATTCTCGGAGCAAATAAAGAGGAAGCACGCAGCACTGACAACTACAAGTAAGAATCAGTGTGAGAACAGAACAAGAGCGTATGGTTATGGGGGCTGGGATAAGGTCAGTGAGGGAGGGGGGGCAAGTGAGAGTAAGCTGCAGCTTTTAGAGTTGAATATGCAAGAAGAATGACGGGGTCAAAATGTGACTAAAATTAAGTATAAAGAGGATTTACCGGCTAGCAACATGAGTTTTTACGATGATTGCCATATTTTTAATTATATCAGAAAATGGAGCACCGCTGGTATCACGGTTAAGATAGGAAGAAATAAATTTGCATTGAACCATACGAGGGAGAGTATTCACTAGTAATTCCTGTGTTTTCTAAGGTTGAGTACCAGAAAGTTGTCAGAAAACCATCCAGTGATGATGATATAAACCGATAGTAGCTTGCTTAAATTCCCAGTAAACCAGGCTGGGGATGAAAATAGATGAGTCGCATGACATCAGCATAAAAATGAAGTGATAGACCAAGAATACCAAGGGAAAGTAGATAGATGCAAAACAGAAGCGGCTCAGAATCGACCTTTGCGTAACAGCAAAGCGGATCTCCGTCGAAGAAGATATATTATTTGCAATAGGAAAAGATTGAGTACGAGGTGAAAAATACAAGCGGAACCAGTTAAGGGCAGTTCTAAGACATCCAACAATTCATGGATACGTGAAGAAGACTGTTGCCAACAGTATCAAATGCTGCCGAGAGGTCCAGAATTACCAGAATGGATTGTTGACCGGTGCCGGTCGCACACCAAAAGCGATTCATTACACATCTGATAAGAGCTGATTCATTGATGTGATCTATAATTAATCATCTGAACTGACACCAGCCTTCCAATTAATTTTAAGAAGTAACTTGGCGGGTCGTTTGAGTTCAGGTTCGGTTTCTATAGGAGAGGACCAACAGCAGCACATTTGAAGTCAGTTGACTTTATTATAAATAAGAGAGCGGCATTCCAAATTCCAGTGTGGTATGGAAGAAGAAAGGGAAGAGTCGGTGGTAAAGTCTTGGAGGGCTTAACTCTATGGGGGAACAGAGAAGAGAGAAGTAGGGGAGTTGATTGCTCAGGGGACAATGGGGCGAGAGAAAGAAGTTCGAATGTGGAAGGAAAAAGGAGAGTCACCGGGTGGCGAGGAGAAGAAACGAAGGCTATGCCAGAGCGGATATGGACTATCTTGACAGAAAATGAAACGGAGAATTGAGCAGGGAAGAACGGGGAAGCTACGATTTTCATTGAGATGAGAGATGAGTAACAAACTTTGTGTGTCTTGTCTTTGGTATCTGCAAAGATAAGGCTGGTGTGAGCCTCGCTAGCAGATTTAAGAATTGCAGTGCACGAATAAATAACACGAGAGTAAGTTACGGAGGTGGTATTTGTTTCTGCACCACGAACATCCAAAATTGTGCCTGACAACAATAAAGCACATTATTGGCGTCTAATTCTGTCATCCTTAATATATCTTACTCTGTCTGTCATTCTTCCTCTATATTTTTTGTATGTGATAGCTATCTTAATTTCTTCATCTATCTGTCTACATCTATCTATATATGCGTCTCCATGTATTTATTTATCTTTCTACCTCTGCCTTCTTCTATCTATTTCTGTCTTGCTCTCTATCCTCCTGTGTGGAAATTTTATTCCTTCTTCCTTTTATCTACTTATGTGTCTTGATTCAGCTAATCTGTACAATATATCTCTAGGATAAGTTTGTCCCTCTATTTGGCAATTCTTCGTTTGTCTATCGCTTATCTATCATCCAAACGGCCTGTGTGTTCATTGTTCTTCCAAGTGCACGAAAAGTACACTTCGATGGCCTGAAATTTCTGTTGGACCAATACAAGTAGTTTTGACCAGAACTTATCTTGTTCTGGGCTGGACTTTCTTTTTAGGAAGCAAATCGAGCCACAACTCAGTGCGCCACTTAACCACCAACCTTTGCGAAGGATGCCATCCGATAGTCTGTAAAGAGTAAAACAAAGTGCATTTATTGTTATTATCTAATACTATTTTCTGTAGAATTATTAATAGGCCTAGTAACTTTATTTTTTATCGTCTCCCTTTGTCAGTCTTTATTCCTAGACAGAAAATATATAGATGTCTGTGATGGAAAAATCAACATCCACCGGGATTTGAAACAGCGACTTCACACATGCGAGGCCCAAGGAAAACACATCCTGAACTCTTAAAAATTCTGATGAAAGAAATGCCAAATTAATGGTGAGATTTCTTTTACACGTCTCCTCGTCCACACTTGTGTAATGCAAGTAACATTTTATTCGAAAGTATTCAGTGTAACAGTGAAGCTCTCCTCTTATGAGTTCGGTAAAGCCTTAATTTGGTATGTCCTTCCTCATTCACGAACTTACAAGAGGGGCGGTCAATAAGTTTTGCGAATCGGTAGGGCAAAACAGAGGAAAAGGGATGGCTGTTTGTGGGGGGGATATTAGGACAAGTTATGACAAGTCAGGACTTGAAGCCGCACGCTCCTGCCTCGTCTATTTAAGAAGCAGTAGCTGATCGCAGATCGCCAGTCACAAATATTTCAACAATGGAGAAGGTTGAGCACCGCGCAGTGATCAAATGTTTGACCAAGGAAGGCAAGAATGCAAAAGAGATCCATGAACGCATGGTTGCAGTGTACACCGACACCGCCCCTTCCTATGCGATCATTGCTCGTTGGAATAGGGAGTTCCGCCATGGTCGTGATTCCCTTGAAGATGACCCCCCGTCCAGGACGCCCGTCAGACGTGACTAACGAGGACAATGTGGCCCGTGTAGAGAGGAGGATCCTCGAAAATTGTTGGGTGAAGGTCGAAGAATTCAAGCGAGAACTTGGAATATCACATAGAAGTGTTATCAACATCGTCCACGACAATTTGGCCATGACCAAGGTCTCTGCCCGTTGGGTCTCTAGACACCTCACGCCCCATGATCGACTTCAACGTCGTCAAAGTCCACAAGGCCAGAGTTGCACAAGCTGCCCTGCGCAAGTGCGGATTTGAGGAGCTAAGCCATCCCCCTTACAGTCCAGATCTGGTCCCTAGCGACTACTTTTTATTACGCCAGCTCAAGGCTGCACTGCGTGGACGCCGGTTTGGGGGCGATGAAGATGTCCAGCTCGCCGTCTAGGAATGGATTGAACAGCAATCGAGAGATTTCTGGTTGTCGGGAATTCTAAGCCTCAGGGACAAGTGGCGCAAGTGCATTGAAGTCGAGGGTAGTTATATTGAAAAATAATAAAACACTTGTATATGGGTATTTTAGAAATTTTTATGGAGGGTAAAGGCGATTAATGAGTTTATCAAGCAACTTTTTTTAGGCAAAATGTGCGGGAGGAGAGATAGAGAAAGATTGACAGTTCCTTTCCCTCCTCACTCCGGTCATCCTGACCGGAGGGGAAAGGAAGGGAACCCGGCATCCCAGGCTTCCCCTCTCCCAACCAGTGCCCGATTTAAAGGACAACCAGAGGAGAGAAAGGGATAGCAAGAGAAAGAGAGGAAGAGGAAGAGTAGAGGATAGAGATAGCAAAGTTTGAAATATCGTAGTAGACTTGATAGGTAACCTAGGTGGTCGGTGGACCTACAGCTTTACGTGGACTCCGAACCACGGTGTGTTAAATATCGTTTTCATTTACTCTTTCTATTATGCCCCTGTCCCACGTATTCTGTGAAGGTGTGAAGGATAGAAGAAAAATGTAGGGAGAAGTATAAGGAAGTAGTAGGGTTGCAATTGAATGCTAAGTTGCATGGAGGTCATGCTAATTTTTGTCATTTTAGTTATGTAATAGTATTGAAATTGATAGTTTAGGTAGTAATTGCCTGAATATTAGGTTTATCCTTCAATGTTGTTATATTATATGTATTTTGATTCTTTGAATCGTTGTGAGGCTAAGTTATGGAGGGGGGACATTTATTATACCTTTTCTTATTTATCAATATCATGCTTCATCTTGAGATTTCTATATTCGAATATATTTATTTCCTCTTGACGAAGTTCCCCCTTCAAACCTTGTCTTCCCTTTATCTGACTCTTGATATTCTTGTGAGCTGAAATTCCTTCTTCTTTAAGTTGGCTGGGTTAATTCTTGATCTTCGTATCCTTCCTTTCTTGATGCATCTTCCAATTAACTTCTCGAGATGATTTCTTCTTGCTTCTTGATGAGTTGAGGATTTCTTTGATTCTTGATGATTTTGATGAGTTAGCTCTTAATGTCGTTTTCCTTGAGTTCCGTTTTCTTCGTAAAAATTGTGGACTATTAGTTTCGGAAGCGGGATCTTTAGATCTAAAGGCCAATACTCTAGCCATCACGCTATGGCAGAGTCCGTTCTGAGTTGGTAATTTAATGGGCTATTTATATTATCGATTTGGAAGGAATTTTTCTCTGATACATTTTCACACCCCTACAAGGCGTTCAAACCGTTAGTTTTAATGTTTGTTTTATCCTCAGTAAAAATTTTCTCCTTTCTATTTTATTTTATTTTATTTTATTAGTTTTCTACGTCTGATGTAAAATTATATTTGTTTACTTACTCTCTCTTCGCTTTCCAAATTATCTCGTGAATAATTCTTCCTCTTCTTGAAAGATCCTTGATGTGTAAGCAGGGAAGATTCTATGCGCCCTGATCAAGTCCATGATTTCATCTCTAATTTCTCGTTGCGTAGTTTGAATCAATTTCTTGGCTCTTTTCTCTATAATCTTGTTGAGTGGGTCCATCTTCGCTTCTTGATGTAGATCTTTTTGTCTTCTTCTGTCCCTTCTTCTTGTGTTTGCGATTAATGAAACTGCTTTGTTTTGTATACGCTGCAGTTCAGTAATATTACTATTTGAAATGATGTACATGGGGATAACTGGATATATCATTTCTGATTGAATTATTGCTTGGTATATTTTCTTCTTATTTTTCCGATTAAGTGATTTGAGCCTGAAAAGTAGCCCCTAGTCCCCTTCTTTCTTTTGCCACTCTTCTTTCACGTGCTTCGAGTATCCTGTCTTTGTAATTGTTAGTCCTAGAACTTTAGTTTCGTTTGTGTATTCGTATCTGGATCCTTGGATTAGAATGTCACTGAGTCTCCTCCTGTAAAATGTCACGATCTCAAACTTGTTCCTGTTAGTACTAATCTTCCATTGTTTCTCGTAAACGTTGATTCTTCTTATTTCTTATGCCGTTAGTCTTGCCCGCATGTCCGAGTTCCTGTAGGGGCAGACGATGATTTGTGTGACGTCATCTGTGAACTGTATATTGAGACATCCATGTGTAAATGGTGGAGGAATGTCTAAAGTATACACAGAGTATACTTTAGTGAGTTCCGACCTTCCTGGTGCCTTCTGCTTGAATAGCGAATTTGTGTTTTTGAGCTCTTGCACGGTAATCTTTGCGTCGTTACCGTCGAGTGTGTCTCTTATTGCGTCAACAGTTGGGTATGGAACTATTCTGTCCATTTCCTCATTGAGTTCTCTTACGATGTTCCGTTCAAATTCGATGTCGAATTCTTCATTGTCCTCCTCACTTATGTTAAATATGTTCTTCCAGTGGTCCCAAAATATCTGTCCTATGGTGCTTCCATGGTTGTCTTTCAGCGTCATTTTTCTAGTTTCTGCTTTCCTTTCATTAGGCTGACTTTTACGGGTGCATCTTAGTCAATATTCTGGATTGTTTCATTCCAGTGTTCCTTCTGTTTTTATATTATTTCCGTGTTAATTTGTCTCTTTAACTTCCTCATTGTCCTCCTCACTTATGTTAAATATGTTCTTCCAGTGGTCCCTAAATATCTGTCCTATGGTGCTTCCATGGTTGTCTTTCAGCGTCATTTTTCTAGTTTCTGCTTTCCTTTCATTAGGCTGACTTTTACGGGTGCATCTTAGTCAATATTCTGGATTGTTTCATTCCAGTGTTCCTTCTGTTTTTATATTATTTCCGTGTTAATTTGTCTCTTTAACTTCCTCATTTCGTGTTAAAAATTATATCATACAAGTCAGAAGAAAATAAATGCTTTATAAAATACCTTTAAAAAAAATAAATTCATTATGAATTGAATGATAGGTGGACTTTAAAGAGAAACTTCTATGTAGTAAGTTTTTTATTGTGGATATTTTGAATTTAAAATCACAGAAAATAAAGTAATTTAAACCTAGTCCTGTGAAAGTCTTTTATCGTTAAATGGTTGTTTGAACTTTACTCTGCTTATTTTCACGGGTGACTAAAAGATTAAGCAAAGGCATCCTATCATTTGACTGTAGTTCCATGGTGAATTTGATTTTAGGGTGTAAAGTATAAAAAAAAAATTAAAAGTTGGCTATGTGCAGGGTTATCGAAAATTGCAAAGGAATCATCAACAATTAAATTAGTGTAAAACATTTCATCTTCGATATTTCATAAAGAATTTATTTCCTTCTGACCAGTATGATAGAGTTTTAAAAAGGTTGCTTGATAAACTCATTAGCCCCCTTCAACCCTTCATAAAAGTTCCTAAAATGCCCATATACTCGTATTCGGTAATTTCAGAGATATTTTTTTGAAAGGATAGTTTAAAAAACGAATCATATTCATTTTTTAAAAAAATATTTTTCAAAATTAACCCCCAACTAGTTTTTAGAAACAAATCATCAATGCTGTTTATTTATTCAAATGTTCCAGTTGTACTGGAGCCTCATACATTAGCAGCACTGTCAGGTCTTGAGATAGGTTCTCTGCTCATATGGGGATTAGTTGACGCACAGGCAAAGTATTAAGTAAGAAGAAGTCCTCTATTAGGGAACACGCCATAAATTGTAAAACTGACATTTCTATTGCTAATTTTAAAGTATTAACCTTTAATAACCAACAATGCCTGAGAACCATTGAAGCTTTATATATCAAACACTGCAAACATACACTCAATGAAGATTTAAGTGCAATATGATTATTAATTAACTAAATTTTAACTATCTTTTGGTTAGTTGTTTTTTTAACTAAATTTTAACTTCTGTTTGGTTAGTGGGTTTATTCCCTCTCTCTCTCAAGCGTCATCGAAACCTATAAATATTAGCCCCTTATTAAATCCACCATTCAAAATCTAGGATGGATTCACTTTAGTAAGTACCAGAAGCAACCCCTTTTTTTGTTAAAAGCTTTTTACTCTTACAGTTTTGAATTAATTAATTTTTACACAAAGTTTAAATTTATTCATGTTATTATAGTTGTTTATCTTAACTACTTTTTTAGTTAGTTTTAAAGTAAATTTAAAGCAATTCAATATCTTATTGAATACTACTTTTTCATGTTTTCTTTATAGTTTTCGAAACGTTCTGAAAATTTAAAGATGTTACATGTTTCTCTGGTGGCTCTAGGATTTATCGTAAATAAATAAATATATATATATATATATATATATATATATATATATATATATATATAATTAGGTAAAAGGCCATGTTGTATGCAGGTTCTATTGAAGTCCACAGCTGTGGCAGCGTTATAAATTTTAACTTGTATTTTCTTAATATTTCTTACAAGTTTTTTAACTAGGTCTTCGAGGCGAGAAAAAACATCCACGAATGACATTCTTTATTTCTAGACGTCTTTCGACCATGTTAGGTCATCTTCAGGGAATGAACTCATTTGGACATTTGGACATATAAAGTGAGGAATATAGTAATAGGGGGTTTTAGTAAGAGAAATAGTGGGGAAAATGGGGAAATTTATAGGAAAGCGAAAATGAAAAGAAGTGTGAAAGACAGGTCTCTGGTGAAAGGGCATCTCTGGTTTTTTTTAGCGTTTTGTTATATAATTTGTGATAAATATATATATATATATATATATATATATATATATATATATATATATATATATATATATATATATATATATATATATATATATATATATATGTATATATATTTATATATATATATACATATATATATATATATATATATATATAAAGAAGGCATTCAAGCCTTTGTAGCAGCGGGTTATTTTGTATCTTTGTTGTTTTTTTGTTTTTGTTTTTATTGCTTTTTGAATTTATGGTGAGTTTATCGCACAAAATTTGGAGGGAAGTTTAGAAAACCAAATTAGCACTTGCTAATTTAGTGAATAATATCGTGTGGCTTTTTTTGCGTTTTGTGTTGTGAAAAAATCTAAGTGAACCTTGGGTCTACGTCATCATCTATTAGTAGTCTACTACTTTTAAAGGGTATTTCGCGTCCTATGTCATCAAAGTCCATATGATCTAGCACAAACTCAGAAGGAAGGTGCCGGTGCACTTTGTCCCAGATCTTAGTTGCTCTCAGGTGAAGCTCCACGTTTATGGGGGTTATCCCCAGTTCACCATGGAACTCACTCTGACTTCTCATCTCTCTCCTTCGGCTTCCTCTTATGATGTAGATAGCCTTATTTTGGACCCTTTGCAGTTTAAGGACTTGGGTCTTGGAAACCGCGTTTATAGGGAGCGGCGAATACAAGAGTTTTGATTGAATGCATGCATTGTAGATCTTAAGTTTGTTGGAGGTACTCAGGTTTATGAACTTGAAAAGTTCCTCTAAGTCCCTCCGTGCATTCGATGTAGTTTTTGCTACATGACTCCCATACCCACCATTCGTAATACAGAGTCCCAAAATCGTGCCCTCTGTGCTGTATGGGATGCGTACACCCCCCACACGGATGTCTGCGAGTGTCCGTCGGAATAGTGGAATTACACGGAACTTTTGGGCATTGGTAGATACCTTCCATCTTCTCTCGAAAGTGTTGATGTTTGTCGATTTCCACTGCCGTACTCCGTGCCATGTAATTCGCATTCCGATAAGGCGTCGTGCATATCATTGTTATGTCGTCTGCAAATTGGACGTACAAAGGACCTTCACTCAGAGGTCGAGGAAGGTCGATGGTGTATATATTGTAGGGCAGGGGACTTATGCACCCGCCTTGAGGCACCCCCGCCTCGAGCTCGAACTCGGGGCCATTGTAATCCTTGATACTCAGAAACGCCCTCCTCTCCCTTACGTAATCGCATAGGATCCTTTAAAGTATGGGATTGATACCCAGTTGTATTATTTTATATTGCAGGCCTCTCCTCCATACTTCGTTAAAGGCCTTTTTGACGTCGCGAAGTACCAGATTTGCGTGGCGTCTTTTAGCTTTTACTTTTGCCAAATTCATGGTAATCACAGCTAGCACCGTGTCCGTTCCTCGCTTCATTCGGAAGCCATGTTATTGGTTGTTATGAGAATTGTTATCCTCGAGGAACGAATTTACCCTGTTGGCCAATATCTTCTCTAAGACTTTCCCTGCGAATTATAAGAGAGATATAGGCCTGAAGTTAGCTGGACTGCCCAGTGGCTTACCGGCTTTGGGAATGAATATCATTTTCGGTACCTTCCAGTGGTCAGGGAAGTAACCCACATTCAGGCACGCGTTCAATATCTTCTCTAAGACTTTATCTGCGAATTCTAAGAGGAATATAGGCCTGAAGTTAGCTGGACTGTCCGGGGGCTTACCGGCTTTGGGAATGAATATCATTTTCGCTACCTTCCAGTGGTCAGGGAAGTAACTCACATTCAGGCACGCGTTTATAATATTCATGAGCCCCAATACGATGATAGGCGGAGCTTGAATAAAATTCCCCCTCTGGGAGGCATCCGAAGAAGAAGACGAGATTAATGATAAAGAAGAAGGAGAGACCACATCTTCGGATAGTTACGAGGGCCCATGAACTCGCACTAGAGCACAAAGAGTCAGTCAAAGACTCCTCTTCCTCCCACGAAGAGCGAAAAGCCTGGGAACTCCAGGCCCGCCCCACAGGCCAAAAAGAACAAAAAGACCAAGAAGAAACTCAGGTAAACACATCTCACAATGGAACGAAACTCACTAAGAATCATGGAAATTAATACCAACGGCTGGACAGCGAAAAGAACTCTCTACAGAAATTTGTTCAAGAAGATTGATGCAGATGTAATCTTGATTTCTGAACATGGGATTGACACTCGTAGCTCCGAAATGAAGATCTGGAACTACGACGTGTTAATCACGAATTACTCTTGAGAGCGGTACGACGGTGACGCCATCGCCATCAAAAGAGGGATCAAGTACAAGCCAATAAGAAACCTGGAAGAATCCTATCTTGCAATATAGGTCGAACTCGATATAGGTAAGCTGGTCATCGCCACCGGGTACCAGCCGCCGAGACGAGTATATTTGCATATTCATTCCCTCTCCGGCCTATTCTCTATAGAGAATTAAGAGTAATGTACGAAATGAATATCAGAAACGCATCAGTTGACTCACTACGACGAAGTAGAGAGATCAAGGAAGAGCTCAACAAGTTGATCCTCGAACAACAACAGAGACGATGGGACGATGCGATCGAGAGCCTCGATCGAGATACATCCCCCAAAGACTTTTGGAAGAATGTCATAAGTCGCAGAGGATCATCTGGAAAAAAGAAGAAAATAGAAATCCAAAAAGAAGATGGATCCATTGAAACAGATGACAGAAACATCTAGATAATATTCCGACGTTATTGGGAAAGAATCTTCAGTATACCCGAAGAAGAAAACGAAGATTTTGACATAAAGTTTGAAAATAACATCGTAGACAAACTTAACACGGAAATTCATAGAACGCATCCTCCTCACCAGGTGGACAGACTGCCTGACCGAGACGACGAGATCACCGAAGAAGAGATTCTTGGTGCACTCCGCTCTATCCACCAAAAAGCCCTAGACCAATCGGGGCTTACGAAGCTAAACTTCGAAAAGGCACCAGCCAACATCATCGAAGTAATGAGACGTATATTCAACGCATGTCTGAATACGGGGTATTTTCCAGATGCTTATAAGACGGCAAAGATGATCTTGCCCAAGCATAGAAATGACCCCACGTTGAGAGAGAGCTACCGCCCAATTTCCCTTCTTGAATTTGGTGGGAAACTCTTTGAGAAGATCCTCAACGGGAGGCTGGTGTCTCACCTGGAAGCGAACTCCCTCTACAACCCATGTCAATTCGAGTTTAGAAAGAAGCGAAGTACGGAAATGGCAATCAATGTGAGCGTGTAGATAAAGGTAATGAGAATAAGTATGTATAAAGTGAGATTTGAGCAAAATGTTTAATATTATGTTCAATTCTGAATTGAAATGCCGGCCACATGAAAAGTCTTCACAGGCTGCATGCGACCACCTGCGGGTCACAAGAAAAGTCTTCACAGGCTGCATGCGACCAACTGTGGCCACATGAAAAGTCTACACAGGTTGCATGCGGCCACCTGCAGGCGACATGAAAAGTCTTCAAGGGCAGCAGCGACAACCTGCGGGTTGTCGCTGCAAGGAGATTTTGCTTTTTGCACGTATTCACTGTGCATAAGACTAGCCATCTGTTCCGGGAGGTATCTTTGGCTGTTGGCCTGGCGACGATATGTGTAATTAGGTAACAAATTAATAACACTGCCACAGGTGTAGACTTAAATAGTACATGCATACAACATCGCCTTTTACCATATATATATATATATATATATATATATATATATATATATATATATATATATGTAGGAGAATAGTATAATGCTTCCAAGTTTTGCCCACCTCCGTTCCGGGTGGGTCGCTTATCAACCCTTTCCCTTCCGGCCAAATATCTGGTGGTCTTCAGCCGGAAGAAACCGACGGCCATTTCAGCTAACCACCGAGGTCCTTCCCGGACTGTTTATCGATAAATAGGAGCCCATCTTGGCTTCCGATAGTTGCCGGAAGTTTATAAAGAACGAAATGGAGTAGCTTGATATCTAATCTACTTTCAGCACCCTGAGAACCTCTCCCGAGTTTCAAGTATCAAAGACGAATTCTTTTTCACCTTCAGTATTAGAGCTTGCACAGCGTCTGGTGGGGCAGGAATTGCCATCTATCGGTCTAGTGGTAATTCGGCGAAGCATCAAATCTTCAGAGAGGAGATCGGTCTCAGTTAGAGAGGCTCCTTTCCCGTTGGTGTGCAAGTCAGTGCGGACCCAAGCTCGTACTCAAGTGTAAGAGACGAAGCTACAAACAGCCTCACTCTGGCTCCCTAAGCGAGAAAACTACATCTCGGCTTTTCTCTTTGACCCTACGCGTCGATAGGTCACTTCGCCCCCCCCCCCTCCCTCACAGAGGCACCCAAGTTTCCTCGGAGTTCATGAGCGTGGGGCCCTCTGTAACAATAAGCTCCCGTCACTGCCTTCTTCCAGCAGAATCGTGACTGAATTGTGGGATCAGGTCGGCCCCTGGAGAACCTACCTCATCGTCTCCACCCCTTATCTAACTACCTTCCCTCACCAGCGCCACCCGAACATCAGGTTCCAAGGTAACCCTTCCCTTTCACATTCCCCGACTTCACCGCGAAGCTTACCAGCATTACAAGTGTATAGGGATTTGTATGGTCAATAGTAATTTTCAAGCCAAGTGAGATATCCGAAATTCACTTATTAATTTATTTCTTAAAGCACATTATTTAAAAAAATATATATATATTTTATTGTTTAGTGTTCATTAAAACTTTAATTTCATAATGTTGTGTATCTAACTTCCTTTGGGTGGCTTGCTGGCAAAGTTAATTCCAATCCGTCTGTAGCCAACCTCTAAGCACTCTGAGTCAATATACCCATTCAGGACATGGGCCGAACGAAGTATAAGGAGTAGTACGACGATCCCTCCCCATTCTGGATAATAGGATATGTATATATATATATATATATATATATATATATATATATATATATATATATATATATATATATATATATATATATATATATATATTATATATATTTATATATATATATATATATATATATATATATAAGAGTCGGAGAAAACTACAACCACCCCTCGGCCTATTCCTCGACATATAGTATATATATTATATCATATTTAATTCTGGTGTCATTAGGTGTGCGGTTTGTTCCGAACTAGTCAATTTTGAAATTTTCCCTTTCTAATTGCCAAGCGCCCAAGGTTAGATAAAACAAATAATTAGAGATTTTAAATTTTGTTGGTGAAATAAGAATTGACCCTGTGTCCTTTTAATTTTGTTTCTTTTTTCTATCTTCGGTATACAATATAAAAGGGTTAGGTCACCCTCGATAACTCTTGCTGTCAGCATCTCACCCAACATAGTAACTATTTGTATTTTCGTTATTTTTTTATTATTATTTTGTATATTATTTGTCACCACCGTATAATCTGGGTTAGTTCGTAAATCTCTTTTGTGAATCAGCGGATCCGACAGCGTATCCAAGATGTCTTCCTCCTCATTTGAGTTGTTCCATAAACAGGGACAAGTTTGGGGTCTTTCGGGCAAGGAATTGATCGAATACGTTCAGAATGAACAAAGTAAAGAACAACGACGACAGGAAGAAATAGAAGAGAGGCGAAGACAAGGAGAAATAGAAGAGAGGCGAAAACAAGAAGAAAGAGAAGAGACGGAGAAAATTCGTCAACACGAGTGTGAGTTAAGTAGAGATCAAGCGAAAATCCGTGCATTTGTGCAAGATAGGCGTGCCTCTTCCTTTAACGAGTGCCTCGAAGAAGCGGGTCTCTAAGCCACAAATCCGTATTTCTATCCTAAGGAACAAAAGAAGAGCATTCCTCCGTCCCCTAAGAACCAAGGACAATCACAACCGAGGAAACCCCCTTGTTTAGTAAAAGTTCCAGGCCCCTTTAAACCCAAAGGTAACCACCATAAGAAGCAAGAAGAGGTTAAATCCCCAATTTTTAATGCTCCGTCGAGTAACTCCTACCGGAGTAACCCCATTGTATGCTTCTCTTGTGGAACCCCTGGTCACTACAAATCTCAGTGTCCACAAAACTCCCGCTTTCGCTTCACCCCTAGACAACAGGTCCACCAAGTCTCCACAACTCTCGCTACCGAACAGCCTACCGCACCTGCGCCTCTGCTATCTTCATCGACCTCTCAGGAGCACCAGGTGAACTTTCTTTTCAATAACAGTTCTTTGGTGGGCTCAAATTCGAGTCCGGATCAATTAATGGATGTAGAGTATCCACTTTAGTGAGAGATACAGGGTGTACGTGTATAGTGGTGTCGGACAAGCTGCTTCCCCCCGTGGACCCACAACATAAGAAATTCGCTGTCGTACACGATTTCTTGGGAAGGGCTAATAAATTCCCAGTGGTCCGTTGTCACGTAAAATGCCGCTATTTTACGGGGTGGACCGACGTCGTAGCTGCCCCGATTAAGTTTTCTGCAGTGTTGGTGGGCCAGAGCGCGCAGATTTCCCCAACTGCTGTATCGCAAGCTGTCGTCACCCGGGCTCAGTCGGATAGAGATGCCTGCCCCCCCCCCCATCCCCCACGTCTCTCAAGACCCCATGCACCCCCGATTACGAGAGACTGAATAACGTCCAATTCATCAGTGCCCCAAAATACTGCCTTTCCCTCCAATCCTTATGGAAAAGGCCAAACGAGGAGAGACAGAATCGGTTGGTGGAGACCGAAAAGTGAGAAATGTGATAGAAGACGCTTTGCTAATTCGTACTTCTCCGGATCTAGTAGGCTCCCCTTGAAAGGCTCTTTGCGTGCCTAGGGCCTGCATTGGGAAAATTTTACAAATAGCACACGAAGGTGTGTTTGCAGGACACTTCAGTCTTGATAAGTCCTCGCAACGCGTATTTAGGTATTTTTTGGGGCCTGGTGCGCAGCCAAGGAAATCGTAGAGTTTTGCAGGACCTGTGATATATGTCAAAAGATCACTGCCAAATGACGAGTACAACCTGCCCCACTTCAGAAGACTCCAGTTATATCAGAACCGTTCTTCAGGGTTGCCATCAATCTTTTTGGACCGATATATTTCCCTTCCACCGAGGGACACTCATACGTTCTCACCCTCGTCGATTGGGCTACCCGGTTCCCCGAAGCAATTGCTCTCAAAATAATTGACAGCATCTTGTGTGCTGAGGCATTAATCTCTATTTTTTCACGGGTATGGATCCCTAAAGAGATCCTCTCTGACAGGGGCCATTAATTTACGTCCGAATTGATGGAGCATGTGAGTAAGTTTCTCCAAATTAGGCCCATTTTCATTACGCCCTTTCACCCCTCTGCAAACGGTATATGCGAGAAGTTAAACGCTACCTTGAAAAGCGTGCTTAAAAAGTTGTGCCACGACCAGCCTCAGGAATGGCATCGGTACTTGCCAGTAGCTTTGTTTGCGTGTAGAGAGATTCCCCACCGAACTCTGGGATTCTCCCCATTCGAGCTTCTCTATGTTCGCAATGTCCGAGGTCCACTGAGCATTCTCAAGGAGCTCCTCACGAACTCTCGATTGGATGAGGAACTAAAAACCTCCTACTCGTATGTTCTGGACTTGCGTGACAGGCTAGAAATATGCTCGGAGGTTGCCGTGCAAAATTCTGAGATCAATCTAGAGAAGTATCGAACGTATTTTGATATTAAATCTAAGGCACGAAAATTGAAACCAAGCGATGAAGTTCTGCTTTTACTCTGGAAAGGACCGTTCCCGGTCATAGAAGCTAGAGGACCCGTGGATTATGTCATTCAGTCGTCATCTGGCAATAGGTTGTTCTACATCAACATATTAAAAAGATATCACCGGTGAGCTTGTGTTAACAATATTGTTGTCTTTGACGAAGAAAGGACAATAGAAGCATCTTTCTCTTGAGACCCATTAAATATTGTTCAGACAATATGCGTCGAGGCGGATAAAGATTATCCTTTGCCTGATCTGCCTTCCTCCCATTTTCCCCATGAAGACCTGGCCACCGCAATAGACGTGAATCCTCACCTCGGTTCCATGGAGACGTCTCAGATTGTCTCGCTGCTGAAGGAATACCCAAACGTAATTTCCGAGTCTCCAGGATGCTTTACAAGATTTGAGCATGACATCTCTCACACCACGACGGAGCCAATTAAGAGTAAACCATACCCTCTTCCAATCCACCTTCGAAAGGCCTTCAGCAAAGAATTCGAGAACCTCCTTAAATTAGGAATAATTGAACCATCCTCGTCGGATTATTGTTCCCCGATAGTGATGGTACGAAAGCCGGATCAATCTTTTCGTATGTGCGTAGATTTTAGAAATTTAAATGCTGTCACGGTATTCGATGCCGAACCCATCCCTTTTATCAACCAGAACCTGCACTTATTTGAGAATCCAAGTACATTTCTGAAATACACTTGTGTGAAGCCTACTATCAAATCCCGCTTCGAAAATCCGTGAGGAAGTTTAACGCATTTCCCACCAAAAAAAGGGTTAATGGAATTCACACGTCTGCCTTTTGGTTTGGTCACTGCCTGCAGTAACTATAACCGGATGATGCGAAAAATTGCAGATGGGTTGGACAATGTCTATTTCTACTTTGACAACGTATACGTTGTCACACGCACTTGGGAGGAGCACCTTCAATCCCTTTGCCCACTCCTAAACCGGCTTAGGATCCACGGATTGACAATCAAGCCGTCCAATTGCCACTTTGCTCATAGCACTATCTCTTACTTAGGGTTCAAAGTAGAAGCGGGACAATTAGCCCCCCAAGAGGACAAAGTTAGGGCAATAAAAGGCATGCCGCTCCCTAAAACCAAGAAACAGCTTCGTTCGTTTCTTGGCTCCGTCCCTTTCTATCTGCGGTTCATCCCCCAATTCGCTTCTATAGCGTCACCCGTTAATGACCTTCTTAAAAAGGCCGTACCAGACCCCATCCTATGGAACCCCGCCGCGAATGCGAGTTTCAGCGAGCTAAAGAAAAAATTGATCTCCGCTCCTATCCTCTGTTTGCCGATCCCCAGACAAAATTTGGCGTTTGAACTGATGCCTCTAATCTCGGCATTGGGTGGTTTTATTACAATATGAGGAAGAAGGAACCCTATTTCCAGGGGCATATGCGAGTTGGAAACTGTTGGTTCGCGAAAGAGCATACGCTACTATAGAACTTGAAGCTTTAGCAATCATTTATGGCATTCGAATATTTAGGGTATACTTGATTGGTAGACCTTTTACTGTCAAAACGAACCATAGACCACTAGCCTACTTAAAAAATTGTAAAAGTCAGAACGGCAGACTTATGAGATGGTTTCTTTTATTGTCAGGTACCAATACAATGTATCTTACGTAAAAGGAACGGATAACGTCTTTGCTGATAATTTATGATCCAATCCGATAGACGAAGGCCCTAGTTGTGGCGACAAACCAGAACTGTCCAGCAAATTTTTTTTTGTTCCTGTGTATACGTGTATTTTCTATTTATTTTTTATGTATATCTAGTTATAACTATAATTTCTAAGGCATTGTTGCGAAATAGTGCCATTTCATTATGTTCATTTTTATGTGTGTTTCGCGTATGTATGTTTTCTGGGATCTCATTTTGGCTATAGATTGTAACTGCGAGTAGGTTATACCTTGTGACATTATCCCTCGTTCCACTTCAGAATAATGTTCCCTCGGGAAGGGCAGGGATGTAGGAGAATAGCATAATGCTCCTAAGTTTTGCCCACCTCCCTTTTGGGCAGGCCGCTTATCAAACCTTTCTCTTCCGGCCTAATATCTGGTGGTCTTCAGCCGAAAGAAACCACCGGCCATTTCAGCTAACCACCGAGTTCCTTCCCGGACTGTTTATCGATAAATGGGAGCCCATCTTTGCTTTCGATAGTTGCCGGAAGTTTATAAAGGACGAAATGGAGAGTCTTGACATCTAATCTATTCCAGCGCCCTGAGAACCTCTCCCGAGTTTCGAGTATTAAAGACGAATTCTTTTAACCCTCAGTAGTATAGCTTGCACAGCGTCTGGCGGGGCAGGAATTGCCATATATCGGTGAAGTGGTAATTCATCGAAGCAGCAAGTCTTCAGAGAGGAGATCGGTCTCAGTTAGGGAGGCTCCTTACCCCGTTGGTGTGCAAGTCAGTGCGGACCCAAGCTCGTACTCACGTGTAAGAGCCGAAGCTACAAACAGCCTCACTCTGGTTCCCTAAGCCAGAAAACTACATCTCAGCTTTTCTCTTTGACCCTACGCGTCGATAGGTCACCTTGCCCCTCCCTCATCCTCATAGAGGCCCCCAAGATTCCTCGGAGTTAATGAGCGTGGGGCCCTCTGTAACAAGAAGCTCCCGTCACCGCCTTCTTCTAACGGAATCGTGACGGAATTGTGGGATCAGGTTGGTCCCTGGAGAACCTACCTCACCGTCTCCATCAATTATCTCACCACCTTCACTCACCAGCTCCACCCGAACATCAGGTTCCAAGGTAAACTTTTCCTTTCACATTCCCCGACTTCACCGCGAAGCTTACCAGCATTACAAGTGTATAGGGATTTGTATGGTAAATAGTAATTTCCAAGCCAAGTGAGATATCCGAGATTCACTTATTAATTTATCTCTCAAAGCATATTATTTAAATATATATATATATATATATATATATATATATATATATATATATATATATATATATATATATATATATATATTCTTGTTTAGTGATCATTAAAACTTTATTTTCATATTGTCGTGTATCTAACTTCCTTTGGGTCGCTTGCTGGCAAAGTTCATTCCAACCCTCGGTAGCCAACCTCTAAGCACTCTGAGTCAATAAACTCTTTCAGGAAATGGGCCGAACGAAGTATAAGGAGTAGTGCGACGACCCCTCCGCATTTGGGATAATAGGATATATATATATATATATATATATATATATATATATATATATATATATATGTGTGTGTGTTTATTGAGAACATTAAAATAGATTTATATATACACAGCGTTATGCAATAATTGCATGAGATTAGAGGATAGAAAGAAATAACTCAAGGAGCCCTTCCAATTTCTCCTTCGTTGCCCCGATTCTCTCGAAACATACTCGCAAACAAAAGACAAACGGTTATTCAGCGCGCATTTCCTGCATTGTGTGATGGCACCAAGGTGAAAATTTAGCAAATCACAGGAGAGAAAGATTGCAGTCTATATACATCTCTCGCTCTCTCTCTCTCTCTCTCTCTCCCTCTCTCACTCTCTCTTTTACTCGTACTATGTCTCTGTTTCTTGCTCTACATCTCTTTCAGTGTATATATATATATATATATATATATATATATATATATATATATATATATATATATATATATATGTAATTATGTAAAAGGCTATGTTGTATGCATGTATGTACTATTGAAGTCCACAGTTGTAGCAGCGTTATTAATTTTAACTTGTATTTTCCTAATATTTCTTACAAGTTTTTTAACGGGGCTTCGAGGCGAGAAAAAACATCCGCGAATGATTTTATATATATATATATATATATATATATATATATATATATATATATATATATATATATATATATATATATATATATATAATTTCAATCATTAATATACTGAAGATTGAAAGTAGTATTGAAAGAGCCAGAAAACTCAATATATATTTTGCTGCAATGTATATTTACTGCTAACTGCTATCCGTCTTGATGGAACACCCTTTATATAGAAGAAAACACCAAAACTTTAGACTATGCTCCCAACAGGCGTCAACTGCTCTTCCTTGAAGCTATATACGTATATCCAAGGTAAACAACCGAATTTAAACACATTCTAACTCCAATGAAATCCTGCCTAGCGCAAGAAAAGCAAACAGAGGGACAGGTGTACTCAGAGTTGCCCTTTGTCACTAGTCCCCTCTGGCAAGCAGCTTAATACCCCCCCCGCCCCCTCCCTTCTCTGGCTACCTACTTCTCCGCCCTTTTATCACCTGCATCCAACCTGCCTATACGTGTATAGCTTCGTTCGTAATTTTGTTAACACATTTTGTAACATATATAAAGTGAATACTTTGTAATAATTCTCAATTGTAACTCAGAAGATGATACTCGATGTATCGAAATGCGTCAGTTTAATTAAAGAAAGTGCTAAATTACGTTAATTTACTTCTACCTTTGGCAATAACAAGCATTAGTCCCCGATTAACCTCGGTACGCTTATCCACAGGTTAAACAATGAAGAAAAGGCGAATATAAGACAAATTGAGAAGATTGAAAAAAGAATTATTAATTCTAAACTAGCGGTCGCTTTTAGTAAAACATGCTTTAATGAAAATATACTGCCCAAATATTCACATATATATATATATATATATATATATATATATATATATATATATGATATATATATATATATATATATATATATATATATATATATATATATATATATATATATCATACTTACTCTGCCTCCCTCTCTTTCTCTCCCTCTCTCTCTGCCTCTTCTTTTCTCCCTTTGTGTAATATCATATTTGCCCTAACAAGATAATAAGTAAACTGCCAACTTAAATAGAAGATTACTTGATAAGGAGAAAGAGCGCGAGAATATAGCATGCCATTCATATCACGTAGACACCTTATTTCGTAGTCTTATTAAAATAAGCTAAACATAGAATATATAGATAGAGATATCTAGTATACTTAAAATCTAATTCTCACGAAGTTAGAAGTGGCGAAGTAACTCCACATTGAGTAAGAAAAAAATCAGCTAATCAAAGTTTAGAATTAGGTATTATTTTTCATTAGTCTTTCAACTAATGCTAGGCTACAAAAATGAGGTAGCTACAAACAGGGACAAAAAAAATAAGCTAATCATAGATTATAAAGCGTCAAATAGCTTCAAATTAAGTAAAAAACTGTCAATCAAAGGGTACCACATAGCGAATTAGCAACGAATAGAGTAATTAGGATTCAGCTAATCTTAAGCTAAGTAACAGAGAGTTGGTTCCAATTAAGTGATAACAATTCAGCTAATCGTAGGCTACGTATCGGCATGTGAGTTTAAATTTGAGCTTAAAATTTCAGCTAAATTAAGCATACAAAACTGAGAGGTAGCTCAGAATTTAGAGAAAAATTTAAGTTCATTTTAAAATAAGAATCTTCAAGATATATCCAAATTGAGAAGGTGAAAAAAAATCAGCTAATAAAAGTTTATGAAACTTAGAATTAGCTCCAAATTGAGGAAGAAAGGTTGAGGTAATCGTTGGCTACAAAGCTGCGAGGTCGCTCCAAAATTGAGTAAGAAAGTTTCAGCTAATAGTAGGCAACGAAGCCGAGAGATAGCTCTAAATTGGTTAAGAAAAGTCAAATTGATGGCGGTTAATTCAAGTAATCTTATTCTAGAAAGTCAGGGACAAGGGAATGTGAGTCTCTCATCAGGCATTTAGTAGATGAGGACGTCCGCTACTACTCATACAAGATGAGAAAGGGATCGCTTCTATCACAGAAGATGAAAGAAAGGAGGAAGGAACGTAGTGCAAAGCATGTGAACAGACTGAACCATTCCCCAAAGCCTGCCAAGCTTTGATTATTCTCAGTTGAGAAGAATTTCTGCCAGGACCAGGTAGTAAACTCGCAAAACAACCACTGCCTTGATGTGCCCCCAAACATGTACCTAGATTCATGGAGAGCCAGTTCCCGGTCCACGTTGTGTTTCGGTTGGTCAGTAGCGAGGGTCACGTTATAGCACCGTTTATCTTCCAAGAAATCTTGAGACCCAATAAGGAGGGCTACATCAACTGCTTGTAGGAGTTGGTGTTGTCCTGATTCCAGTTGGTGGCCGCTGGAAGTCCATACGTGTGTTACACAAGCAGGATGATCCAGTCTTGGCTCTCAGACAATTTCTTTGACCACATCACTCCGAACATCTGGAATCTCAATTCCCTAGACCGCAACCGCTTGGACCATTATGTGTGGACTATTATCCACTACTAATCATATAAGATGAAAAGGGGCCAGCTTTTGTCGCAGAAGATGAAGGAACGTGCTTCGAACGTGCTATAAATCGATTAAGAAAGATTCGGCTTATTGTGGGTTACAAAGCGGTGAACTAACTCCAAATTGAGTAAAAAATTAGCTATCTAAGGTTAGAAAGCGGCAAAGTAGCTCCAAAATGGACTAGAAAAATAAGCTAATCGAAGGTTATGAGGTACAGTGTATCTGCAACATAAGAAAGGAAGATAACTCTAATCGTACGTTACGAAGCTGCAGAATAGATCCACATTAAGAAATAAAGTATCAGCTACTCTTAGCCTACGCAGCTCGAAATTAAGAAAAAATCAGCTACTCAAATGTAAGGAAGCTGTGAATTAGATACAAAATGGGTAAAAGGGATTAAGCTAACCAGACCCTACGATACTGTATTGTCACTCCGAGGTGAGTGAGAAAAGTTCAGCTACACGTAAGTGATAGAACAGCAAGCTAGCTGCAAATAGAGAGAAAATTTGAGCCACAAAGTTGTCAAGTCGCTCCACATTGAAATAGTAATAAATCAGCTAATCTTAGGCCACAAAAGAGTGAGGTAGCTCAAAAGTGAGAAAGAATGATTCGGCTAAGATTGTGTGAGGTAACTTCAAACAAAGTAAAATAAATCAGCTAATCGTAGGTTGCGAATCTATGACCACCTGCAAATTGAATGAAAAAAGTATTGCTAATCTTACGCTACGAATCTGTGAAAGAATTTTAGCAGATCTAAAATTCATCTTTTACTATCAAAATTCATGGCTCAACTAAGTATCTTTTCAAATTTTCAAATCCTCTTTAGTAAGTGCGAAAGGTAGGTGGGGAAAGCTTCTATCTTTACTGTTCCCTTTCTCACATATTAGATAAAAAGTATTAGAAATTTGAGACCCTTACAAAATCGCTTTCTCTGTATGGAGGATTTTGCGTCCCCTGTAACTTTTAACTCTCTCTCTCTTAATTTTAATCTGAGATAAAATCGAAATACAAATCGTAAAATATAAAGCGTTGTATCCACAAGGTACAGATTAAATACTTAAACAATTTTCTTCCAATTTATTAAATAAATGCCAGTTAATATTTGGGGTAAATCTGTATAAATAATTACCTAGTATATTTGGACAACAAAGATCTTATCAGGATTATCCACTCAAAGTCTACAGCAGAAGTTCATCCTCGAAGTACTTATCAAAAGGTACACCCAAAGATAATGACTATTCTCGTATAGATACAACGAGAATAACCACCAGAAGTAAGCACTAAAAGTAAGCATCAGAAACAGACAACAAAATCACCACCAACCAGAAGAGCACATTGAACACACTTGTAAAGCATGCACCTGAAGTGCACACCAAAGGTATGCACTAGATGTATAGGCAAGAAATGCACACCATATGAACAGCAGAAATACATACCAAAATTATTCAGAATTACGCGTCAAAAGCGCGCACCTGAAGTACCTACATGAAGTACGCACAGGAAAGTCAAACGCATGAATATAGACGCAGAATTAAGTACATTACAAACCTACCATGAAAAATTTAAGATCGTTATAAAGACTGCCTACCTTATTTCTTCTCGTTTATCTTTTAAATGTGAGTTTAGATATGCACTCTAACCACTGTGAGACCTGATTAGAAATTAAGCTATTATATATTGAAAATAAATTTACTTAATAACTCCTTATCATTCGTACTTCGATGAATTTCGGATGCTCTCATATCCTGAAGTTTGCTTGACATATCTTAGACACAGTCTAAATTTAAATTTTATCTCGTGTGGCCTCAGGCCACAGGTTCTCGAGATAGTAAACATATCTCAGTGATCGATTCAGCTTGTAATGCAGCAATTTCTAGGGATATGTAGAAATGAATGATATATTTTAATTTTAAAATATCTATTTCATATTAGGGTTGTGCAGAGGTACGAAATTGTTATGTTTAAATCCCAGGTGGTTTTGAGAAGAGATTTATACATGGTTCGATTGTTGTTATTCGGCGCCATTCGAGATTACCTCAAAGGAAATAGATTCATTAAATTGCTATTTCTCAATCTATCTCTTTCTTTCTTAATCACTATTTCTATCTTTATCTATCGATTTCTCTTTCAATCTCAATCTCTCGCTTTCTCTCTGTATCCTTCTTTTTCTCAGAAAATTATCCCCCCCCCATCTGCCTCCCCCACCTTCTCCTCTTTCTCCTTCTATCTCTCCCTCTCCTTCCCTCCATCTCTCTCTGCCCTCATCACCCCACTATATATATATATATATATATATATATATATATATATATATATATATATCCATCTCTCCCTTTCTCCCGCTTTCCTTCGAAATCCTTCTCTCTCTCTCTCTCTCTCTCTCTCTCTGCTTAGGAAGTAGAGAACTGTGTACCGGCAATCGAAGATCTCGGGTGACTTTGACGAATACCGAAGGCTAGCCAGGAGAGTGATGTCCAGCATAAGGGCAGCTAAGCGGTCTGAGGAACTCCGAGTGGCGAGACTCTGTAAAGACAATCCAGAGGAGGTTTTTGGATATGTGAACAGCCGTAAACCAATCCGTCGAACGATTGGCCCTTTGAAAAATGAGGAGGGGGCATTAAAGCACTCAGATGCAGAAAATGTTAACCTCCTCAACGACTACTTCTCTTTAGTCTTTACAAAAGAGTGTGGTCCCATCCCCCAGCCAATGGATTCCTACTCGGAGGAAAAGCTGGAGGATATAGACTTCCCGAAGGGGAAATAAAAAAGAAGATCAGTGACCTAATGACAAATAAGTCACCTGGCCAAGATGGGTTTCTACCTAAGGTGTTAAAAGAAGTGCGCGATCAAGTGTCACGACACCTGAGCACAATCTTCAACATGTCAATCCGGACCGAATGCGTTCCTAGAGACTGGCGTGAAGCGGAGGTGACTCCTATCTTCAAGAAAGGAGACCGAAGCCAATCGTCAAACTACCTACCTATCAGTCTGACTTCGATAGCCGGTAAACTCATGGAGAGCATGATGGTGGACAAAATGACGTCGTATTTAGAGTCGAACCTGCTACTGAGGAGTTCCCAGCACGGCTTCCGAAGGCAACGGTCATGCCTGACGAACCTTGTGGAATTCTTCTACTTCGTGTTCAGTGAGCACGATCGGGACAAGCCGGTGGATGTGGTCTACTTAGACTTTCAGAAAACCTTTGATAAGGTACCACACCGCCGCCTTCTCCGGAAAGTGCGAGCGCTGGGCATAGACGGAAAAGTAGCCGGCTGGATCGAGAACTAGCTAAGTGGCAAACGGCAACGAGTGGTGGTGAATGGACAGGCTTCTGAGTGGGTGCCCGTTACTAGCGGGGTGCCTCAAGGTTCTGTCCTGGGACCACTACTATTCATCATCTACGTCAACGACATGGACGGTGACATGGTTGCCACGATTTCCAAAATTGCCGACGATACCAAGCTTGGTATTAACGTTGCAGAGGATGGAAATACTGCCTCGCCTGCAGGAAGATCTTGGGAAGATTGGGGAGTGGTCGGACACGTGACAAATGCCTTTTAACGTGAACAAATGCAAAGTGATGCATATCGGCCACAGAAACCCCCAATCTCAGTATTTCCTTAAGGGCACTGCTCTTGAATCGAGTGACCCTGAGAAGGACTTGGGTGTAACTATCACTAGCGACCTCAAGTTCTCGAAACAGTGCATCAAGGCAGAGAAGAAAGCCCAAAGGATGTTAGGCTACATGAAGCCCCAGTTTGGATACCGTAACAAGGAGATAGTACTTTGTCTGTACAACTCCCTCGTTCGGCCGTACTTGGAGTATGCCGTACAATTTTGGAGTCCTTCGTTTCGAAAGTACATCGCAAGGTTGGAACGCGTACAAGCTAGGCCAACCAAACTGATTCCCTCAATCCGACATAAAAGTTATGAGTATAGACTAAGGGAATTAGATATGTTCTCGCTGGAAACCCGTAGACTGCGTGGTCAGCTCATCGAAGTCTTCAAAATACTTCGAGGGTTCGACAATGTTGACTACCGGGATATTTTCACACTGAGTGAGAACAGAACGTGCAATCACGGCTTTAAACTTGAACTGAAGCGTTACAACCGCAATCTGTGTGGAAATTTTTTCACTTACAATATCTGCGGTAAGTGGAACGCACTTCCAGTGGAAGTTGTCAACAGTGAATCTGTTGACCAGTTCAAACAAATTCTTGAAAAGTGGTCGTTCAGGGACGCAAAACAATTAAGCAGCCATGTGCCTGCTCGATTGCTAGTCCAAAGATACCCTCTTTGAATGGACCGTAAGGTCTCCTAGGGTATTTCCTTTCCTTGTTACTCTTTGTTACTCTCTCTCTCTCTCCCTATCTCTAAAAACTAGAGAGGGGCCGGAAGACTGAACAATAGCAGACGTAGCTCCTATCTACAAGAAGGGGGACCACATATCCCATGTGGCCTATTATTATGACATTTATCGCAGGTAAACTGATCGAGGGCATAATCGAAGGCCACTTAGTGCATCACTTTGAGTCGCACAAGCTGATCTTGAAATCCCAGAACGGATTTTGCAAGAACCGTTCTTGTCTCCCTAATCGACTAGAATTTTTACACAATATTTTGAGTGAGTATGACCCTAGTCGAGCTGTGGATATCTTATACCTGGAATTTCAAAAAGCCTTCAATAAGGTACCACACCGCAGGTTGATGAATAAGGCCCGCACCTTCGGGATTATCGGCAGGGT
Source organism: Ceratothoa steindachneri (assembly GCA_963969495.1). Lineage (NCBI taxonomy): Eukaryota > Metazoa > Arthropoda > Malacostraca > Isopoda > Cymothoidae > Ceratothoa > Ceratothoa steindachneri. The sequence goes on from OZ018320.1 coordinate 188,734,152, forward strand.
AGCCAAATAAATAGAAAACTGGCTCTCGGGACGGAGGTAATGGGTGAAGATCAACAGGGTATCCTCTGAATGGGCACCGGTAAGTAGTGGGGTACCCCAGTACTCAGTGTTCAAACCTATATTGTTCATCATCTACACCAATGCGAAAGGGTATTGAACGGCCTGAAAGGGTCCAGGCCAGGGCCACTATATTGATCCCTTCTCTTAGACATAAAAGTTATCAGCATAGGCTACGAGAACTGGAAATGTTATCTCTGGAGACACGCCAGTTGATAGGCCAGCTGATTAAAACTTTTAAGATAATACAAGGAGTTAAGAAGGTAGATCACAGGAGGCTGTTCACATTGAACGCAAATGAGACATGTAACCACCGTTACAAACTGGAATTACCGCATTTCCATAGTAGCATTTGCGTCACGTGGAATGATCTAACACAAGAAGTGGTGAATAGCTCGTCGGTCAAGCAGTTCAAATCTCGACTAGATGAGCTAACCTAGATGGTACTACCTTGGTATAGCATGTAGTATCTGTATAGTTTAGAAGCAAGTAATAATAATAATAGTAGGAATATATAATGCGCCCTTCAGGGCTGTTAGCCCTCCCAGGCTTCAGCTTTTCTAACAAAGTTTCCTGATTGTTTTCCTTTTTCGCAGCACAATCAGGTATCTTTTCAGCTTTTTGGTCTGCAAAAACGGATGGAGAGGTGGGTAGAAAAAGCCTTCATTGTAATCCTGTAGGTTAGGGCTTTCCCAAAATAGTACCTTCAGGGTATGGTCAGCAATGTCTTTTCCGGTACTACTATTCCTTTTGACTTCTTCTGACTTTCTCTGGCTTCACTTTAAATGCATTGTGATATAGTACGATAAAAATTGGGTGGTGTGCCTAGTATACTTAGGCACCTAAAATAAAATTTAGTAGTCTGGCAGAGGCTTGTGATCAACGGTCTGGCTTCTCGCTGGCCGTCGGTGACTATCGGAGTCACCCTCAGTTTCCTCTTTAAGAACATTATTATCTATCTTGATCAAAGATATACACTTAGGATTAATAAGCAAAATATCTATGTTTGCAGGGGTTGCAATAAGGTTGGCAATGCAGTTTTATTCGAAGGTGTTGAGATGTCTAGGGCTGAATTTCATCGCTTAAGAAATTGTTCGGATATGTGGTAGTTGTCTTTCAACCTAGTCAAATGTAAGGTCATGCACATCTGGTTAGAAAATTCCAGTTGGACTACTCTTTATATGCGCAAGGACAAGATGTCACTGATTTGGACAAAGACTTCGGTGGGTTGATTACCTGCGACTTAAATTTCTCCAAACAGTGCAGTGAGACAACGAAAAACGATCATCACGGTTATGGCATATGAAGTTGAAGTTCACTTTCCAAATGAGGAAATTGCACTGCCCTTATTATTAATCATTATGGCTGCACATGTACTAGTTTCAGTTATGGTTCCTGTGCCTTCAAAAAGACATCAAAACTCTGAAAATTGTGCAAGCTATAGCCACGATTCTGATGCCGTCAATCATATACATATACTCCAGAAAGTATTCATACCTTTATCTAATACCAAAAACGTTCAGCGTATTTCATGTGGTAAAAACACTTTATATGAGAAGTCCCTGCCAAAATGTATTCATACGATAGCATTTTTACATCCATGTTTAATTTATATGGTTTATATTATAACAATTTCGAAGTCACACAACTAGTTTCTCTGGCCTTCGATTTATAATTTGGATCAAACAATAATAGTCTAGAACATTGTAACAACCCTTTCTTCGAAATTGAACACTCAACAGTCAAATTTTACCAGCCATCATTATGGCAAAATGTAGTGAACTATGTTTCTACATCAAATGCACGAATAATTATTAAATTCAAATGTAAGATGAACTATTAGAAGAATTCCGAAGAACTGAACCACGAATCTACAGTGCAGCATGGAGAACAACTGCAAATCTCCTTAGTTTGGATCTTCCTCTAAAAATTCTACTTCTCGGGGTTCGGAGTGTCCTTAGGTCTGTTAAAAATAATCCAAGAAGTGAGATAAACGATCGGTTAGGAGAGGAAGGCGTCGACCCTTGTTTAAACTCGGTATTTAATTTGGTGCAAAAAGTGGAAATGCATTGACGTCGTACGATGAAGATACTTTCATTGAAAAAGATTCATTTGAGAGCCTGGCTTCAGCCGGGCTATCATTTGGAGAAAGATTGAAATTTTTGAGGCCATATGCTATAGTTCAATTAAACGAAGATTGAGTAGTTTGGAAAAAATTAAGTCGGGTATATTTGGCGTAAAAATGATGAGAATAGTCTTTCATAAAACACTCTTCCCAGAGTAAAACATAGAGGTATATCTAATGTGTTATGGGATAGTTATTGTGAAACAAATGTTGATACATATTATCGAATTAACCAAACGATGAATAAAGAATACTACTGAAAGATTCCTGGAGATTTTCTAAAGACTGATGGCCACAAGCTTGTCTTAGGAACAATATAGTCATTAAACATGACAGCAATCACAAAAAGACAACAAAATTGGTTTCTTCTTGCTTGCTAGAAGTTAAATTAAACGTTTTGGAATGGCTTTTACACTCGCTAGACCTAAACCCGATAGAAAATTTATGGTCTTTGTCCATGCAAGACACCAAAGAATTATCGATGAACTGGAGGAGTTTTTCAAAGGCGAGTGGAACAAAATTCCATTTAAAGTTTGTTTAAACCTGGTCAACAACTATAATAATGGCTGTGTTTATATTGTCTATGTGCTTGATGATGCGTGTGGAGCTTCTTACCCCCGCTGGGTTAGGTTTCCGCGCCAATGAGAGGGCAGTTCCTAGTTACCGCTAATCGACCCTGTGCTTCGACGCTGGAAGTCAAACGCCGTATCCACCTGGCTAGATAGTACCCTAAATAGTTCTTATAATATTATTATAAGTTATCAGCTTCAGTATGAAATTTTTGGTTGTATTTTTCTCCCGCAAAATTTCCCCTTTTTTCGTAATCGCAAAGGAGGGTGGGACAGGAAGACGGGGGAAAGCTTCATCTGCACTATGCTTTTTCTCAAGCTGTGGCTTTCACTAAATGATACTTGATTGTTATGGATAGGAATGACTTTTTAGGTATTCTTCTCCCTCTCTCTCTCTCCCTCTATCTCTCTCTCCCTCTCTCTCTCTCTCTATGTCTCTGTGTCTCTGTCTCTCTCTTCCCTGTCTGTATCTTTCTCTCTGTCTGTCTCTGTATCTGTCTCTCTGTCTCTCTCTGTATCTGTCTCTCGCTCTGTCTCTGTCGAATACCGGAGGCTAGCCAGGAGAGTGAAGTCCAGCATAAGGGCGGCTAAGCGGTCTGAGGAACTCTGAGTGGCGAGACTTTGTAAAGAGAATCCCAAGGAGTTCTTTGGATATGTGAACAGCCGTAAACCAATCCATCGAACGATTAGCCCTTTAAGGAATGAGGAGGGGACATTAAAGCACTCAGATGCAGAGAATGCTAACCTCCTTAACGACTACTACCTCTTCAGTATTTACTGAAGAGTGTGGTCCCATCCTCAAACCAACGAGTTTCTACTTGAGTGAAAAGCTGGAGGATATGGACTTCACCGAAGTTGAAATCAAAAAGAAGATCAGTGACCTAATGACGAATAAGTCACCTGGCCCGGATGGGTTTCTACCTAAAGTGTTAAAAGAAGTGCGCGATCAAGTGTCACGACACCTGAGCGCAATCTTCAATATGTCAATCCGGACCAAATGTGTTCCTAGAGACTGGCGTGAAGCAGAGGTGACTCCTATCTTTAAGAAAGGAGACCGCAGCCAAACGTCGAACTACCGACCTATTAGTTTGACTTCAATAGTCGGTAAACTCATGGAAAGCATCATGGTGGACAAAGTGACGTCGTATTCAGAGTCAAACCTGCAACTGAGGAGTTCCCAGCACGGCTTCCGAAGGCAACGGTCATGCCTGACGAATCTTGTGGAATTCTTCTACTTCATTCCAGTGAGTACGATCGGGAAAAGGCGGTGGATGTTATCTACTTAGACTTTTAAAAAGCCTTTGATAAAGTACCACACCGCTGCCTTCTCCGGAAAGTGCGAGCAGTGGGCATAGACGGAAAAGTAGCCGGCTGGATCGAGAACTAGCTAAGTGGCAGACGGCTACGCGTGGTGGTGAATGGACAGGCTTCTGAGTGGTTGCCCGTTACTAGCGGGGTGCCTAAAGGTTCTGTCCTGGGACCACTACTATTCATCATCTACGTCAACGACATGGATAGGGACATGGTTGCCAAGATTTCTAAATTTGCTGACGATACCTAGCTTGGTATGAACGTTGCAAAGGATGGAAATACTGCCCGCCTGCAGGAAGATCTTAGGAAGATTGGGGAGTGGTCGAACACGTGGCAAATGCCTTTTAACGTGAACAAATGCAAAGTGATGTATATCGGCTACAGAAACCCCTCATCTCAGTATTTTCTTAAGGCCACTGCTCTTGAATCGAGTGACACTGAGAAGGACTTGGGTGTAACAATTACTAGTGACCTCAAGTTCTCGAAACAGTGCATTGTGGCAGAGAAAATGGCCCAAGGATGCTAGGTTATATAAAGCGCCAGTTTGGATATCGGAACAAAGAGATTGTACTGTGTTTGTACAACTCACTTGTCCGACCGCACCTGGAGTATGCCGTACAATTTTGGAGTCCTTCATTTCGAAAGGACATCGCAAGATTGGAACGCGTACAAGCCAAGGCAACCAAGCTGATTCTCTCTATCCGACATAAAAGTTATGAGGATAGACTAAGGGAATTAGATATGTTCTCGCTGGAAACCCGTAGACTGCGTGGTCAGCTCATCGAAGTTTTCAAAATACTTCGAGGGTTCGACAATGTTGACTACCGGGATATTTTCACACTAAGTGAGAACAGGTCGCGCAATCACGGCTTGAAACTTGAACTGAAGCGTTACAACCGCAATATGTGTGGAAATTTTTCACCTACAGTATCTGCAGTAAGTGCAACACACTTCCAGTGGAAGTTGTCAACAGTGAATCTGTTGACCAGTTTAAGTCAAGACTAGACAAAGTCTTGAAAAGTGGCCGTTTAGGCACGCAAAACAATTGAGCAGCCATGTGCCCGCTCGATTGCTAGTCTAAAGGTACCCTCCTTGAATGGACCATAAGGTATCCTAGGGTACCTTCTTTCCTTGTTGTTACTCCTTGTTGTTACTCTCTCTCTCTCTCTCTCTCTCTGCATCTGTGTGTCTCTCTCTGTCTCTGTATCTGTGTCTCTCTGTACCAAACCTTCCAAAAAGATAGGCCAGACCTAGAGGGTGGCGGTGTGATGTCGTATGTCAAGGATACGCTCAAATCGACAAACTGCAACATTGTATCAGAACACAAGCTACTAAGTGTTGACCTAAATGTATGTCCTTCCAGATACAGGACCTTGCTTCTTTACAGACCTCCTGCCCAACTCGTTGAAAAGGACAGGGATCTGTACCGGCTGTTGAGTAAACTTGCTGAAGACAGAGTGTGTATCACCATGGGGACTTCCATACACAAGTTGACTGGGAAACCAGAGAACCTTGTTGAGAGAACGCACTACTCCTGGAGTTCGCGAACAACGAGTTCCTGACTCAATGAGTGAGAAAGCCGACGAGAGGCATTAATACCCTCAACTTAGTTTCCACCTCTGAGAATGACATCGTTGAGGATCTCTCTGTAGGCGAAGAGCTCGGTGGCAGTGATCACCAACTAGTCAGATTTATAGTCAAGGTCCCCAAGGTAGAGTCTGCAAATGGTAAATCGAGGAAACTTGATTTGAGAAGAGCAGACTTTGCAGGTCTTCATGCTAGATTGACTGATGGGAGGCTAGAAGTGTGCGAGGATATTGAAGGTTCGTGGAATAGATTCAAAACTGCCTTCATGAGTCTTCAATCACGATTTATCCACGTGAAAAGCTTGCGTCAGTATTCTTTTCAACCAAGAGAGTTTAATCGATAAATTGGCCTACTAGGGTACTTTATTTCCTTTCCTTGTAAGAGAACTGTGTACCGGCAATAAAAGATTTCTGGTGACTTCGATGAGTACCGTAGGCTAGCTAGTAGAGTGAAGTCCAGCATAAGGGCGGCCAAACGTAATGAGGAGCTCCGAGTGGCGAGACTTGGCAAAAAGAATCTTAAGGAGTTCTTTGATTATGTAAGCAGCCGTAAACCAATCCGCCGCAAGATTATCCCTTTGGTGAATGAGGAGGAGGCATTAAAGCACTCAGATGCAGAAAATATAAACCTCCTGAACGACTACTTCACCTCAGTGTTCACTGAAGAGTGTGGTCCCCTAGCCCAGCCTATGGACTCTTGCTTGGGTAGGAAGCTGGAGGAAATGGACTTTGCCCAAAGCCAAATAGAAAAGAGAAACAATGATCTAAAGACGAATAAGTCCCCTAATCCGGACGTGTTTCTACCTAAAGTGTTGAAAGAAGTGTGTGATGATGTGTCACGACATCTGGGAACAATCTTCAACTTGACAATACGGACTGGATACGTTTCTAGAGACTGGCGTGAGGCGGAGGTGACTCCTATCTTCAAGAAACGAGACTGCCAACTGTCGAACTACCGATCTATTAGTTTAAATTCGATAGTTGTTAAGCTCATGGAAAGCATCATGTTGAACAAAATAACGCCATATTTAGAGTCAAACTTGCTATTGAGATGTTCCCAGCACGGGTTTCGAAGGCAACGGTCATGCCTAACGAATCTTATGGAATACTTCCACTTCGTTTTCAATGAGCACGATCGGGATAAGGCGGGGTGTATGTTATCAACTTAAACTTTCAGAAAGCCTTTAATAAGGTACCACAATGCCGCCTTCTCCTGAAAGTTCGTGCACTGAGCATAGGCAGAAACATAGCAGGTTGGATAGAGCACTGGCTAAGTGACAGACGACAACGGGTGGTGCTGAATGGACAGGCTTCTGGATGTGTGCCCGTTACTAGCGGTGTTCCTCAAGGTTCTGTCCTGGTACCACTACTGTTCATAATCTATGTTAACAACATTTATGGTGACATGGTTGCGAAGATTTCTAAATTTGCCGATGATACCAAGCTAGGTATGAACGTTGCAAAGGAAAAAAATACTGCCCATCTACAAGAAGATCTTCGGAAGATTGGGGAGTGTTCGGACACGTGGCAAATGCCTTTTAACGTGAATAAATAAAAATTGATGCATATCGGCCCCCGAAGCCCCTAATCGCCGTACGAGTATATCCTTAAGGGCACTGCTCTTGAATGCACTGATACTGAGAAGGAATTGGGTGTAACTATCACCAGTGACCCCAATTCTCGAAGCAGTGTATTGAAGTGGAGAAGAAAGCCCAAATGATGTTAGGCTACATAAAGCGACAGTTTGGATATCGGAGTAAGGAAATTGTACTCTGTTTGTACAACTCCCTTGTCTGGCCGCACCTTGAGTATGCCGTAAAATTTTAGAGTCCTTTGTTTTGAAAGGACATCGCAATATTGGAACGTGTGCAAACCAGGGAAACCAAACTGATTCCCTCTATCAGACACAAGAATAACGAAGATAAGTTACGGGAGTTATATTTGTTTTCGTTGGAAGCCGGAGACTGCGTGGTCAGCTTATCGAAATGTTTAAAGTACTTCGAAGCTTCGACAATGTAGACTACAGGGATATTTTCTAGCATAGCGAGAACCAGACATTACGGCTTCAAACTTGAACTGAAGCGTTACCAGCGAGATATGTGTGGGAACTTTTTCACATACAGCATCTGTGGACTTGGAACGTATATGCAGTGGAAGTTGTCAACAGCAATTATGTTGAGCAGTTCAAATCGAGACTAGAAAAAGTCTTAAAAAGCGCGTTTGGGCACTTAAACCGTTGTGCGAGTGTTCTTCGAGGGCATCAATTAACACTTTAGAGACTGCGCCTGCTCAACTGTCACGCCAAAGGTACCCTCTTTGAGCGGATCATAAGGTCTACTAGGGTACTTCTTTTCCTTTTAACTCTCTCTATCTATCTCTATGGGTTTCTATGTGTGTCTCTCTGAGGATGACATCGTTTAGGGGCTCTCTGTCGGCGAGGAGGTTGGTGGCAGTGACCACCAACTAGTTAGATTTGTAGTCAAAGTCCACAATGTAGAGTCTGCGACTCGTGAATCTTGGAAACATGATTTGAGAACAGCAGACCTAGCAGGTCTTTGTGCTGGATTGGCTGATATGGGTCTGGAAGGATGTCAGAATGTTCAAGATTTGTATAATAGTTTCAGAACTACGTTCATGAATCTTCAATCACGATTTATCTACGTGAAAAGCTTGCGCCAGTCTTCTGTTCAGCTAAGGTAGTTTAATCGAGAAATTGGTCAACGGCTAAGGAAGAAGAGAATTGTGTACCGGCCGTCAAAGATTTCTGGTGACTTTGATTGGTACCGTAGGCTAGCTAGGAGGTGAAGTCCAGCATTAGTGCGGCAAAGCGTGCCGAAGAGCTTCGAGTGGCGAGACTTTGCAAACAGAATCCTAAGGAGTTCTTTGGTTATGTAAACCCCCGTAAGCCAATCCGTTGCACGATTGGCCTTTTTGGGAATGAGGAGGGGGCATTAAAGCACTCAGATAAAGAAAATAAAAAAAAGAATCACTGACATAAGGACGAATAAGTCCCCCTGGCCCGGACGTGTTTCTACCTAAAGTGTTGAGAGGAGTGCGTGATGAAGTGTCACGACATCTGTGTACAATCTTTAGCATGTCAATCCGGACTGGATGTGTTCCTGGAGACTTGCGTCAGGAGAAGGTAATTCCTATCTTCAAGAAAGAAGACCGTAGCCAACCGTCGAACTACTGACCTCAATAGTCGGTAAACTCATGGAAAAAATCATAGTGAGCAAAATAACGTCCTATTTAGAGTCAAACTTGCTATTGAGGAGTTCTCAGCACGGGTTCCGAATGCAACGGTCATGCCTGACGAATCTTGTGGAATTCTTCTACTTCATTTCAGTGAGCACGATCAGGAAAAGGCGGTGGATGTTATCTACTTAGACTTTCAAAAAGCCTTTGATAAGGTACCACACCGCCGCCTTCTCCGGAAAGTGCGTGCACTGGGCATAAACGGAAATGTAGCAGGTTGGATAGAGAACTGGCTAAGCGGCAGGCGGCAACGGGTGGTGTTGAATGGACAGGCTTCTTAGTTGGTGACCGTTCATAGTGGTGTTCATCAAGGTTCATCATCTATGTTAACGACATGGATGGTTACATAGTTGCCAAGATTTCTAAATTTTCCGATGATACCAAGCTAGGTATGAACGTCGCAAAGGAAGAAAATACTGCCCGCCTGCAGGAAGATCTTGGGAAGATTGGGGAGTGGTCGGACACGTGGCAAATGCCTTTTAACGTGAACAAATGCAAAGTGAAGCATATCGACCACCTGACCCCCATTTACTGTGTATCCTTAAGGGCACTGCTCTTGAATGCACTGATACTGAGAAGGACTTGGATTTTATTATCACTAGTGACTTCAAGTTCTCGAAGCAGTGTATTTAGGTGGAGAAGAAAGCCCAAATGATGTTAGGCTAAACAAAATCTTGAAAAATCGTCGTTTAGGCACTTAAACCGTTGTGCGAATGTTCCTCGAGGGCGTCAATTGACACTTTCGAGCACTTCGTCCGCTCAACCATCACGCTAAAGGTGGTATCCAGCAGTCGGTACAGATCTCTATCCTTCTCAACGAGTTCGGCAGAGATCTATAAAGCAGCAGGTTCCTGTA